>JABUQX010139374.1:0-15000 GCA_015478945.1 Trachelipus rathkii | reverse complement strand
TTTGATCCAAGCAGTATTAGTTGGCAAAAAAAACGGGGCCTAACTTGTCCGATTCACCCGCCGTAAAAATGATGGAGGGGTGGCTCGGACCACCATTGTTTTTCGTTTTTACTATCATTATTGACATTTTTATACGTATAATTAATTAATGTAATAAAAAGTTACTATATTAAGTTGAAAATTTTTTAAAAAATTGAAACGTTATTTAAAAAAACAAGTTCAAAAGTGTTAAAATTTTTGGGCGGAGAGGGTGAATCGGACCACCTCTATTTATATTCGTAATTTATCATTATGACATTGTTATTACTTATACGAATTTTAATATGATAACATAATTATTATATAAGTAAAAAATTAAAATATAATTGAAATTATACGTAAAAACGAATTTAACAGAGGTCCGAGTCAACCCTCATGGTGCCGCTTTTCACCCCTGCACGTCAGGACTGACTCGGCTTTATTTCAAACTTAAATTAAAACTTTTATTATTAGAATTACATTATTATCTTTTTTGTGTGCTTATGCCCGACTATAGGGCGGTGATTTACAAAAAAAAATTTCCAAAAAATGTGCTTAGGGATGTAGTCGGGCAGCACCATATACTAAAAGTGTCCACGTCACCCCGCCCGACGCATAGCATTACTGTGTCATGTAAATTTAAGAACATGAATGTACATACCTCAGTCGATTTCTAGGAACTTTCTTATGAGAAGTAGGCGAGGCCAATGCAGCATTAACACGATTAGAACAGTCAAAGATGACAAGAGATTATAAAAAATTATAAAGAGTTTCTACTCACGTATCCATTGAAAGGCATAAAATAATAAAAACAATATTGCTCCATTTGAAAATTAAAATAATTTGGTTTAGAATCCTACCAAGAAGCAGTTCTTACCATATGAAAACAAATGTTAAACTTAGAAAAAATGCAGCCATGCATTACATCACTGGAGATTGCTGTAAAAAGAAACGACAAATAATCATATATAATCAGATAATTGATGATGGTAATTGGTGGTAAGGATTTAAAATCCTACAATTATTAATAGATTAAGTTTTACACGTTTAAATGATTCATTCAGCCATGCTTCTAAGTCTAACCTTAAGAGTTAAAAAAAAAAGTCTTGTTCCTTGTTCAAAGTCGCAAGCTAAAGTTGCAAAAAATGCTGTGCACACTTTCGCTAGTCTGACTTTTCCCAAAACGTTGACGACTTTGCGACTTTTGACTTTGAAATTATAGAGCGACGAAGTCGCCACTCAAGTCGCAATGCCAGCTCTGATTATTTTTAATACAGTATCTACAGACCCAAGTCAGTAACACTCCACAATTACCAATAAATTTTTACATCTAAAAAGAAACTAATATCATTAAAACAAGTTAAAAATTTACATAATCTTGAGTGTAGCTTAGCATAGTCCCAAGGCTAAGGCGACATTTAAAAATTAAAGAGGTAGGCCTAACTTCAGCCTATAACTGGTAAACTTAATTAAATTATCACAAAATTAATACAACTGTTAATGACTGTAATTAAGTACAGAAATACTACTAACTTAATAATCCAAACAAACCTGCAAACACATAGTATACAGTAAATCTAGCCTAGCTTAAGGATGTATAAAAATTATAAAGCAGGCCTAACTTTAGCATATGGCTCTGGGAAACTTAAATTATCACAATAATTAAAACAACCATTATGGTAATTATTGAGTTTAACAGATTATAAAAAAAAATCAATATTTTTTTAAAATCAATCAATGTTTTGATATTCTTAGAAGCAATGCTATCAAATATTGTTAATAAAATATTATATTTTGTGTTAGAAAAATCAGTAAGGTTATGACGAGTTTGGTTAAGTAGACACAGTTTTACCGTGTATAATTAACAAAATTTATAATAACCTAAACTTAATGGGTCCTAAAATGAATTGAAACAAAAAAAATTTTTAGTAGATTAATTACAGTTTTATATGAGAGAGGTTTTGGCACACTGTTTTAATACTTATTACATGGGGGAATGAAAGACATTATAGGTAAAAAATGGTGCCTATCAAAATAATAATTTTGAAGAATTTGTTTAACTTAATAATTACCACCATTATTAAGGACTGGGTATTAGTAGTAGTGCAGAGGGGTGTTACCCCCTATTTTTTATAAAAATCACAGATATACTCTAAAAAAATATAATGAAGAATAGTGAAACGAAATCAGCAGTCTCTTAGAAAAAAAAAGTTAAGCTTCTCAAAGCTTGTTAAACTCTCAACAGACTTTTCATTTTTTTAACCATCAGTTAATGTCTCATTTCCAGGCCCTCTAGTCAGGTATGATATGTTTTGTTAGTATACACAGAGAAAAAATTCTATATAGAATTAACAAATCTTATCAGAACCTGAACTAGATGGCCCTAAAAAGAGCATGAGGCCCCACTAATATTTTTTTAAGAAAGCTATAGGAAAATTTTAAACTTTGAGAGGCTCTAATTTTTTTCCTAAAGACTTAAACATTTTCGTTTTTTTGCAAGCTTCATTATTATTTTTTTTAGAGGATAAGAATGAGATTCTAAAAAAAAAAAAATTATAAAAATCTTAAAATATTTAACTTTGAGGCTGTAACTCTTTTTTCCTAAAGAGACTGCCAAGTTTGTGTTTCCTATTCTTCATTATTTTTTAGTATATCCTGTGATTTTTTATAAAAATGGGGGTGACACCCCTCTGCTCTACTATTACCAAGGATGTAATTAAATACAGAAAATCATTAATAATCCAAATAAACCCTGCAACACACGTTATTTACAAGTAAATCTCTAACTAAGCTGGATCTCAGTTAGGGATACAAACATGACTAGTCCAATAGCTAATGCTAAATAACTATAATAACCGATTTACTTAAAAATAGAGTTATTATCTATAATACAAAAAAAAATAAAACAAAACTGCACAGTAAAATGAAAAGCAGCATCAGAACACAACCTCCTTCAAGAGATCTAGGCCTCTGTTATAGAAAGTAGAAATTCTCAAAGAGAATGTTAAAAATCGCGCAACTATTTTGGGTTTATTATCTGTACATTATCCTTATTCTTGGATTTTCATGAATCAATTCTTGGAACCTAAAAATCTCAATGGGGACAACAGGTGCGCGACAAACAAGTGGACTATGGTTGGTACCTTATATTTGATATTTTTGCTTCGCGGTGTTTACATGAAACAAATGCTTTCTACTTTGACACTACGGAGGAATAGCAAATTACACCAATGATTAACCAATGCCATAGTATAAATACAATTAAAATTATAATTTCTATCCTAATGTTCTAATTTACATTTTAGTGCAGCTACCAACTAGGGCAGTTTTGCAATTGTTCTTAAAACTTTTTCAAATCAAACAATTCATAAAAAGGTCCATTAAATCTTCAGCTTCCAAGGTAAGTGAGATTCATCTTCCTGCAGTAACTACTGTTGAACTTCCACATGAATGCATTGAAAATGTTAAAGATGCACAACGAAAGAACTTACCTTGTATATTTAGTAGAACTGCGCAATGAACAATGTCAGACTGTATGTTAGTGGACCGGATTTAATATATTAATGAAAAAAGATGTTGCAATTGAAGCTGATACTGTTGCATATTTACCGTGTATAAACAAGCCTGCAACAGACATGTCAACTGTTCATGAAAATCCTCAATCTAGACAAAACTACTTGATTTTTCCTTCCAATGTTGTAAGTATATGACCAATCTTGAATCAATGGCTTGAGTTTAGTAAGTATATTACTTTCTCTATTCCACAGGGAGTTCCACAAAGGTAAACATGACTTGTACACAAATAATCTAAATTCAGTCTCAGAATAACCAATGTTAATCTTCCTTCCAATCAAACCTGCCTCCTTTTCAGCTTCATCTATCAAGGCGTGCTCTTCTATACCCACATGACTTGGAATCAGATAACTTGAATACATACACCGTCCCCAAAACTACCCAGAAGAGCGTGTGTTCAGTGTACCAAAAAGTGTGAACTGGTATTTCCCCTCAAAGCATTCACAGCTGAAAGAGAATCAGTAAATATTGCTAATTTTTTGTGAGCGACATCTTTAAAATGTTTAAGAACTCTATAAATAGCATATATTTCGGCGGTAAAAATAGAACAATAATCAGGAAGAGGGTGCTTATGTATGTCAGCATTATAAATAAAAGCACAGCCAGTTTGAGAGTCCATTTTGGATCCATCAGTATAGTTAACATGATAATCCTCCTGAAATAACTCATGTTTAAAATCGGAAAATAAACTGTGATACAGCCTCACTGGTGTAATATTTTTTGAATGATTCAAAAAACAAGTATCAAAATAAATAAATGGAAAAACCGTTCTTGGGCAAGGCACAAAAACTGCTAAGTCCTTGATATTCAAATGAAATTCCTCCAACAAATCCAGAAATCTTCCAAAAACAGGCAAAGGATAAGGGCGCAATCTATAAAGCTGAAAGGTAAAATAATGTAAAAAAAAAAGCCTGTTGGATAGGATGTTTATCACTCTAGAAATAATATACTGTATACCCAGTAATTTCAGTCTGATGGCCAATGGCATAACATTTGCCTCCATTTCCAAATCCTGTACAATAGTACACCTTAAAGCACCAATTGCATATCTCAAAGCTCTATACTGAATTCTATCAAGAGACAACAAATGAGTCTCAGCAGCAGTACCATATATATAACAGTCACAATCTAGTCTCGCCCTAATTAAACCAAAATACAATTGTAAAAGGATACTTCTATCAGCTCCCCAATTTACATTACTAAGATACTGAATAATACCCAGTGCTTGAGTGCACATTTGCTTTACATGTGCAGTATGTAATTTCCACGTTAAATGATTATCAAAAATCAAACCAAGATACCTTATGTGGTAGACAAAATCAATAGGTTGATTTCGGAGGAAAAGAGTATCACACTGAATTGCCTCATCAATATATAATCTGTGATTCATAATCTCTTTGTATTTGATTAGTGAATGTCAATCCCCAATTATCAGACCATTCTGAAATAGATTCCAGAGCCCCCTGCATCATAATCAAAGCTCCAAGCGGATCACTATGAGAATACCAAAAGCACAATCATCAGCAATAGAAAAACTATATTTCCCAAAGGATAATTTGTTCATTTATCATGATGTTAAAAAGGGTAGGGCTCAAAATGCTTCCCTTTGAGATTCCACACTGAACCTAGCACTTCAGATATTGAATCTCCACCTGGTTACATAATTTTCCAATATCTGTAAAAAGTTTTTGAAGAAATTTTGGAAGTTGTCCTCTTAATGCGACATTTAAAAAGCTTTCATCCAAAAATCCATGGATCCACACTGTATCATAAGCTTCTCTATATCTAAGAACACAGCTATTAAATACTCCAATCGAAGAAAGGTTTCCTTAATATCACCTTTCAAAATATTAGAGGTTAACATTCAAGTGTAATATATAATTAATTAATATATATAATATAAATAAATATAATATAATATAATATGATTTATGATTTATGATATTAATATAATATAATATAATATAATTAAATAATAATAATATAATATAATATAATTATAATATAATATAATATAATATTAATATAAATATAGATACTTCACCTTCCAAAATGGCAAACAGCTTAGGATCATTGTTATAATTTTCGGGCCAATCTTGTGGTGTGTGTGTGATGTGTGTGTTGTGTGTGGTGTGTTGTGTTGTGTGTGGTGGTATGTGTGTGTGTGTGTGTAGGTGCTCGTGTGTGTGTGTGTGCACTGTACTTTTCACGGGAAAGTTGCCGCCAAACCTTAAAAACAAATTAATATGTAATCGATGCTGTAGCAAAAGTATTTTATCACAAAATATTTTCATATTTATATAGTGGGTAAAACAAAAATTGAAGGAAAATACACGTTATGTTCGAAATTCCATAAAGAGTACTGATGCCAATTAAAAAGGAATTTAAGAAATTTGTTTATTATGAACAAATCACAACGTTTCTTGCTTTCCACATAAGCAAATGAAGGAGTGGCTTTCTTTCGAAAACAGCCTTTAGAAATTTTAAATTTTGAGATCATACCGCTATTTGCCCAAATTTTCCCCTTTTCTATAGACCTACTGTATGTTATTATTTATACTGTTTAGCCAACTGCTTCTACACTTACACAGCCCTATTACAGTGATTAACAACCTAGTATAGAAATACACGATATTTATTTTGAAATTTTATTCTTCTACATTTTGTAGATTCTTTTTTTGATAATTTAGTTTTTTTATGTTTTTCTTTTATAAGGTAGAAATGAAATCATAGAATAGATAAATAAGTAAGGTTATATGGCAATTCTATCAAGAATATCAATTATTTTTTCCGATAATCGTAACTTAGCGGATATCTGTGTTACCCATGTATATAAATTATAAATATATTTTGTTCGAAAACTCAAGAGTAACTAATTGGCTTCGGCTACAGTTTACATAAAATATTTTTGAAAAATGAAATATTATTTTATAATATTATCGTTATAATATTAGTGTGGGACGATTCCAAATTAATTATAATAGTCCGATTGAATCTGATTTTTCGAATCCTGAATATTACTCTCAGTCAAAAATAGTGAATAATCCGAAATTTCCGATTCCAATGATTCACTCGATTTAACGTATTCGACATACTAATCTTTAATAATATAATTAAATTTAATAATTATATAATAATTAATATAAAATATATATAATATATATATATATATAATATATATTATATAATATACAAAAAAAAAAAGAATAATAATAATAAATAATGGTAAATAATAATCTACTTTTAAAGATAAGTGGCTAATTTATATATAGGGCTGCTTATTTTAGCTAGAGCTATACTTTCTTATATTATTATATAAATTTTTATATAATATAAAATAACGATCTATATTTTTTCCACGGTCTCCGGTCAATGTACAAGTAAAGGAAGAATAACAGAATCTAAAAGTATTCTAGATTTGAAGTAAGTCACTCAAAAAAATGAGAAACAATCTAAATAACTGGTTGGCGGCTTAGAGTGTGATTGGATAGCAACGAATTTTAATAAAAGAGCGACTCCTGATTCCTTTCCCATAGGCATAGCGTATTAGAGAGATATGGACATTGTTGAAGTGTGAAGAAAAGCGAGTGCTTAAATCGTGAGCAGGGAAGCAAATCAAAATGACTGAGGAGTATGAGTTCTTTGAGACGGTTTTGTACAATTTCGAAATTGTGGATAAGGGTTAAATCTTATTGGATATGAATTTGTCTGTTTCGTATTCTTATGCAGCTGGGATAGCTCTCCATAAATCGTGGTGATAGTGGCGCGAGTGATATAGCGATGAACCTGACCGGGCCGGAAGACCTGTAAAAGAAATCAGCGTACTATGAGTCTCCATAATTTAAGGCACATGTATTTGCATTTGAGAGCACACACTCATCTGTTCTTGTGTTCGTTCTGACAGAAAGAGTGAAGGTGTATCCTTAAGGTGATAGCGTCGAGTTATATGGCACCCGCTGTAGTCCAGTCCTTCTCGGATGGTATCGACTGTTTCCCCATCTGTGTTAATCTCGGCGAATTTAGTGCGTCCCCACCCTGATCCCATTTGGTCTCATCGCAACTTCATGAGCTAACTTGCCCAGATTCATATCTTACCACTTTAGTTGAGGATCTCCATTCCGCTTTTCACTCAGCATGTGGCTCTCCGTGCGGAGCTCTAGGATGCGATATATCATTACGTGATCTCTGCCTACGTAGTTCAAGAAATATCATAAATTTAAGGCACACGAACGTTTATAGGCAGCTCGGTAAGGCTGGGCTCTTCTTTCGACTTTTGTCATATTCTCCTTCTGCTTTTCTTTTTTCCGATGCATGTAACACACCTTACTCCCAATCTTGGAAAGAAATAGATGGAAGAAGAAGAAGAAGATATATTATTATATATTAATATATATATATATTATATATATATATATATATATATAAATAATAATTATATATATTATATATATAATATATATTTATATATATATATATTATAATCTATATTATAATATATATATAATATATATATATATTATATATATATATATATATATATATATATATATAATATATATATATATATATTATTATAATATATATATAATATATAATATATATAGATTATACTATTATATATAATATATATATAACAAAGAGTTGGGCATTAACGCGTTAAAGCGTTAAACCGTTAATTAACTCTTTAATTTTTTCGTTAACTTTTAACGCTTTCGTTAATTTCGAAAAGAAATAATGGACTATTAACGAGTTACATTTGTGAATTAACGTTAACGAGTTTAAAATTTTCCCCTACATCCGTTTACCGTTACCTTTAATTTACGAGGTTCTATAAAAATATTTTTTTTATCAGATTTTAAAATTGTATTAATTCTTCGATTTCGATATAGATAAACTTTCTTTATTTTTCAAAATCCTAACGCTCCTCTCAATGGCTCAAATGTGTTCTATTCTTACACGGTTATTATCCGTTTAGTAATGTTGTTTAACACAGGGTTGAAAAAAAAAACGAGTTTTGAGGGAATGATGCTTACGTGCTGACCACCGGCCCTCGTTCAACTAATTTCTATGTCTTTAAACTAGCACTTCCTCAGTGTGGAAGCATGCACATGTCAACCTGAATTCCGAAAAAAGGGAAGCCGCTGCTGATCCTTCCAACTATCGCCCTATAGCTCTCACTTGCTATCTATCTAAGATCTTTGAAAGCCTTCTAAACTCTCACTTCTTAGACCATCTGGAGTCTCATTCACTTCTCCGATCGCCAGTACGGCTTTGGTGTTCAAGGTCTATGGCGATATAATTCCTATCTTACTGATTATGGTTTTCCGCCCTTAGGAACTACGGGCAGACTTGGGTAGTGGCGCTTGACATACCCAAAGCATTTTACCGGTTATGGCACGCATCATTGCCTCCAAGCTCTCCTCTTTTGAGTTCCTCCTTCTCGTGCTAAGAAGAGACTCCCTTTTTTTCAATCTCTAAACATCGGCTCTGGTTTTGATGGAGCGACTTCCTTCTTCATTTTCTATCAATAGTGTTGTTCCTCGGGACTCTGCCTACCACCAACTTTTTTTTACTTTTCATTAATGATCTTCTCACCTTGCAATCTAACTCTATTCACTCATTTATATGCCGAGACTCGACCCTTCATTCTTCAACTCATTTTCAATTCTGCTCCCTTTTACTTCTAGAATTGCTCTCGTCTTAATCTTTCACGATTCATTATCGCTAATCTAGATCAGGAATTGCGGGTGGGGTCGTCCTCAAACGTTGTGAAATTCAATTCTTTAAAAAACCCACTTCTACAAATTTCCCCTCTCTAAAATACCTTCAACTTTCCTATCTCTTTTGCGGTTCTCTCGTCTCTCCTGTGACAATATAAATATCCTTGACCTTAACATAAACAAACAAATTGTCTTGAAACCTCATATCACAACGGTGTGGGGCAGCCTCAAAGAAACTAGGAGTTCTGTTTTAGACTGCGAGACTTTTTTTTTCCCTTTCAGTTACTCAGCCTATACAAGGCGTCTCATCCTTTTACCTGTATAGAGTACTGTTCTCATATCTGGTGGGCTTCTGGTTTCACCCGGCTTTTGGACAGGGTCGAGTCAAAAGTCAAAAGGCTTATAAACTGTTATGTTACTTTTCCATTTCACTTGACCCTCTATCTTTGGGCGCGATGTTGGATGCTTTATCTTTTTTCTATAGGTATCGCAGCGGCAGGCGTTCGAGGGAACTTACCATTCGCGTACACCACCTTTACGACGCCCTCGTAGCACAAGGGGTGCTGTGATCTGAGGCATGAGTTTGTTGTAGATATTGGTAACTCCAGGCTAGCTCGCTGCGGTAACTTCCTTCATTTCCTAGACCACCACTATTCTGTGGGAACCTATATCACTCTTCTGTGTTTTCCTGTCTGAATTAAAATCTCTCTCACTTTAAAGCCTCCTCTATGTTCATCTGCGGAATTTGCGGCTAGCGGAATGAAAATTATACGGCGTCCAACACCATTTCCTTGAATAGGGCTCTGCCCGTGAGTGGTGGTGATAACTGTAAAAAAAAAATTTTTTGCAGACGGTTAACTTAACGATTAACGTTAACTTCCGCTACATTCCTTTACCGATAAACGCTTAATGATTAACGTCGTTAATTATTTCTGTTAACGATTAAACATTAACTACGTTTTATCTGCTAATTAATTGTGCCACCTTTGTATATATATATATATATATATGTTTACATATTATAATATAATATATTTAATATATATATTATATATATTATATATAAATATAATATAAATATATATAATATATATATATATATATTATATATATTATATATATAAATATATTATATATATATATATATATATTATCATATATATATATATATATATATATATAATATATATATATATATATATATATAATATATATATATTATATATTATATATATATATATATATATATTATGGCCTTAATTTTGACCTAAATCAACTAATTTTAGATATTTAAAACCTTATAAATTAATGTTTTAGAATTCTCTTATATTTTATCTTTGCCAAAGAAATAATTAGTTAATTACTTTTAATTTATTTAACATTTAAAAATAATAGAATCATTTAACATATGTAAAATCAATGAACGGTTTTAGACCATTTATTTGTTTAAAAAAAAAAATACATTCTTCTTAATTACTTAAAAGTAAGATCTTAAAGCAAAATTATCATTATTATTTGTAGTCCAAATACATTGACTTTTTTAAATTTGTAGTGCAAAAACATTAACATTTCTCCCGTTTTTGCGCGTACATCCGATTTTTATAGGAGAATAAATTGATCCTCCAATTTTGAAGAGTCTTCACTTTCCACGGTAAAAGGAGGGGCGACTTTAGATACTTTCTAGCAAGGACAAGCCAAAATGCTGAAAGTTAACCTTATCGATGACCACCATTTGGTAAGGGACTTCTGAAATTTTTAATAAGTTTCATATTTTTATATGGCTGATTTCTACTTTTAGATAACATCTTTCAGTTTTTATGTTATGTGGTCTTTCTCCTTAGGAATGAGCTTCTTTGCTGTTTTTAAAGTCTTTTCCCTCTTTAAATTCTGAAAAACAGCTTTCAAAAACTGAAGTTAAAAAACTATTATCTTCAGTATCTCTTTTTTCGATTCTGTTGGTAAATGAGAAGAATCTGAAGATGGGTTTAAAGGGAAACTGTGGAAACTGTTTTCCTTTCCTTTATACAACATATATCTTCGCACATCCATTGTTTAAGAATTTCCACTTTTTAATTGTCATATTCATCCTTCAAGGAATGTTACGTTTTAAAACGTGGCATCAAGGAAGGTACAAGCACAAGATCTTATCAGTAAAGTAATGTCTGAATGGATTTTTTTACGAATTTTTCCATTAATACTGTAGACCCAAAGTCCCTCAAATAGTCCTTTTTCAAAAAAAAACTATCCCTTTCTATTTGGGATTATTGCCGATGCCATTGATTCCTTGATGGCTCAAGAAGTTTGTACAATCAACAAAATTTTTAAGTATTTTAGCAATTTTTCAAGAAAGAACTTTCCGTTGTATCTAAGCATGCAGGTTTTGAATGATCACTGCAATATGAAATGAGGCCGTCTTTTGTTCAAAAAATTTTGAAAGCATATAATACTGGCTATTACATCTGGTTGTATACCTGATAAAATGTGGCTGTGGTAAATAAATCTAGTTTGATTCTTCATACTGGCAATAGCTTGAGGCGGATGATTAAAATGACCTACGATTTGTTTTACATATGGATATATTTTTTTTTCACGTTCTCTTTAGTTTCAAATTATGGCATCATTGAGAACTAGTTGCAAAGAGTGTAAAAAAGCAAGGTAATTCCTAATCCTGCTTGTGTAACTCCTGCAGCCATATTAGGTGCGTTATCCCTTACTATAACATGAATTTTATTAGCAGGAATATTGAATTCTTCCATAACATTTTGAAGACAATCACTTATATTAGATGCTGTGTGAGATACGTGAAAAGGTGAAACTCGAAGGATAGCATTTATATTCAATAGCTACAATTATTACAAGCCTACAAGGCAAAAATATATCACTGCTCACTTTCACGAGTTCATGAGTATATAATTATCAAAACATATTACATAACATGACTAACGAAACATTGCCAAATGAAAATCTTCGGGAAATTATTAAAGGTTTTCATTCAAAGTGTACAAAAGTCTTCATAAAAAAAACTGACTAAACAAAAATTTAAAGTTCTATTTTAATTCCTTTAACTTTTATTATCTGAATTTTTGATTTCGTAGGCCCTAGGAAGTGTGCCTAAAGTGAAATTGGATAAGACAGCACTGTGTGTGTGTTGTGTGTTTGCCAGGGTGATATTTTGAGACGAAACGAACAACTTCGATTAACGTATAGCCTACCGCAAATCTGGACTTCTTCAAAACATGTATGCAAATGGTTTAATAATATACTTGTAAAACAAAATATTAATTTCATAATATACTAATTACATAATGTGTATTCAATAGCTCCAATTATTACAAGCCTACAAGTCAAATATATCACTGCTCACTTACGAGTTCACGGGTATATAATTATCAAAACATATTACATAACATGACTAACGAAACATTGCCAAATTGACTGCTCACCGTGACAGTCTGGAACTCTTAACATGAGATCATGGTACGTAAGATAATGGTAGAACTGAAATCTTAACTCTTTCTTTAATTAAATAGCAAAGCGGCTATTAAAAATCAATATGGCAGACTTCGAAATATTGTCTTTGAAATATCATAAAGATCGAATAAAAATTATTTTCAGATTGTATACCAAAGAATCGGTACAATTTTGTCGATTCCGATTCCTGAAAAACAACCGATTCCTCCGATTCCGATTAATCGTCCCATCACTAACATATATATTAACTTAAATGGGTTATTTAAACTAAAGAGTAACATAAATATGTTTGGTTGTAAAACGTAAATTTTGCGCTTGTTCGTAAACGTAAATTTGCACAAAAAAAAACAGAATTGGGCTATATTTGCATTAAAAAAAATTTAAGAAAAAATTTTGTTTAAATAATTACGTATATATTTCCCTTTTTTTTAACTAAACGAATACCATAGGCTAAATGCACGACAGGTTGGCGTACATGCATGGCAGACCTCTTGCTTCTAGTGCGCGCGAGCGGTGCCGTACGGTTTTTATATGGCAACGCTCGCGCGCAGCGCGCATTTGAAGCGAGCGGTCTGCCATGCATGTACGCCAATCTGCTGTGCATTTATCCTATGGTATTCGTTTACCTAAATATATATATATATATTTTATATATATATATATATATATATATATTATATATATATATATATATATATATATATATATAATATATATATACATATTATATATATATATATCAACAACCTAAGTATATAATTTTTTATTTTATAGATAACTTCACAAATGTAGAACACATTTGGATTTTTTTTTTTTTAATATCGATTACATGTATTCGAACACATTCTTTAATTGAAAAGACATGGCAACGCTGTTAGATGGGAATATTATAAAATCGATTATCTTTTCTAAAATATCGATATCTGATAGGATTACCCTAAACCTGACCATTACATAAGAAATTTTTAGAATACATATTCTAAAAATATTGTAATAAAAAACCATTGTAATAATAGCAAAGTTTACCCTATACCAGGGTAAACTTTGATAATAGTCAGTTAAATTAAGGCTTTATTCGAATTATAATAGAAGTAATACAAATATGCGATTGATAAAATATAAACAAATAACAACAAACGTTTAACACAGTAAGTTGAATTTTTTGTCCTAAGAATAACTAAAATAGAACCTATTACCATTTTCTAACTCAAAGAAGAATCATCACTCATAACAAGTTTACTTGAAATTTTTAGGGCTGAAGATCGGGCTTAGACTTAGG
Source organism: Trachelipus rathkii (assembly GCA_015478945.1). Classification (NCBI taxonomy): domain Eukaryota; kingdom Metazoa; phylum Arthropoda; class Malacostraca; order Isopoda; family Trachelipodidae; genus Trachelipus; species Trachelipus rathkii. The sequence continues at coordinate 939 of JABUQX010139374.1, read as the reverse complement.
CTAAGGTTATATTTGCATGAGTTTTTCTTTAAATTAGGATTATTTGTTTACTTATTTTTAAGTTAGTGTGATTAAAGATTTTTTTTTGTAGTTAGTATTTATTTTAGTAGTAAAGCTAAATTAATCAATTGTTTAAAATCCCTTAAATTAGTCTACTCTAAATCTTTATGCATAGTTCTAAGCTAGTAATCCTTCAACATTAAGTATGTATGTCTGTGTTAAATTGTGTCACTGTAGAGAGGAGAAAGTGTGAATGAGTGCCCTGTTTGTATTTTTGAATGCAGAGAATGTGTTGTTAAGAACGACGAATGCAATGCTGAGTGAAAATATGAAAGAGAATTGTATAATTTATTTGAGTTTTGAAAGGATCTGGAAGTATTGGAAAAAGTTAGGGGAAGTCGATACTGATGAAGGGACTGGGACTACAGGGGTTAAAGAGGACTAGTGATTCACCTCTAGGCAGGAAGATGAGGGGAAATGGCTAAAGATTAGTTAATTATGTTTGCCGCATAGTTGGAGAGTTCCAGAAAGAGAAATAACAAAAGATTAATATCTCAAAAGTTCAGTCAGCTTACCTGCAGGTTAGCATATTTAAAATGTCTCCCAGATGGGAAAGGAATCAGAAAGGTTATGCGGTGTTACAAAAAACTGCCAAATAGTTTTCTGTTTTTGTGATCTTTAACAATCAGTTTATGTTTCCTTTCTCGTCAGATGAAAAATTAATCTTTCTTTAAATTTCATAGAAGCTAGCTCTAGTAAAAGCAGCACATTAAAATGAAGCCCTTCTAAAAATATTATTCCATTTATTTAAACTTAGTTTTTTATATTATATTATCTATATTATTATATTATTATTCATTTCATTATCATCTTTAAAATTAATTATTATTATACCAGTTATACTCAATCCACAAATATAACTTATTCAACTCTCCTCCT
>JABUQX010139373.1:0-27353 GCA_015478945.1 Trachelipus rathkii | reverse complement strand
ATATATATATATAGTAATCATATATATATATATTAAATATAAATAATATATATATATTATATATAGTATTTATATATATATTTAGTATATATATATATATATATATATATAACAATATAATATACATATAATGGCGTACTTAGATTATATATATTAATACTACTTATTATATATATATATATATATACTATATATATATATACGTCGATATGGAAAAAAGGAATCACAAGAATGAGAGTTCAAAGACTTTCGCCTCAAAATCGAGTTGTCGGGACACACGATTCAATCAATTCAGTAATAGTTAAATTATTGGTATTTAATGTTTAATTTGCTTCTAAAATTTGCTCTTGATTCCAAAAATGTCTTCCATTTTAGTGTTAGCTATCGTAGTTTTCTAACTATGTGCGTTCTTCATTAATAATTATATTATAATTATATAATCATATACATTATATATATATATAGTATTTATAGATATAATAATATAATACTATTATATATAATATATAAATATTATATCCGTATATATTAATATAGTATATATATTTACCGAGTGTGTCACCACCACTCACGGGCCAAGCCCTATTCAAAGGAGGGTGGTTGCACGCCTCCAGAAGTCAAGACAACTAAAGTAAAATTACGCAGATGAGCCCAGACGCAGGCTTTGAAATGAGGGAGATTAAATTTCAGCGGGAAACACAGGAGATGGAAGGGAATTCCACAGAACAGATGTGCCAGGAAAGAAGTAACACCGCAGCCGATACTAGCCTGGAGTTACCTATATCAACACAAAACTCATGTCCAGACACAGCCACCCCTAGTGCTACGATGGCGACGTAAAGTTGAGGTACGCGAGTGATAAGCTCCACTCGAGCACCTGCCGCTGCTGTACCTATAGAAAAGAGATAAAGCACCAAACATCGCGCCGCAAAGATAAGGCGGGCTCAAAGGAACTGAAAGTTCTTTTCAGGTTGATGGAATTTTTTTGTCCTTTTGACTCGACCCCTACCAAAAGCTGGTGAAACCAGACCACCCCCCACGATATGAGAGCAGTTACTCCATACAAGGGCGGATGGGCCCTTGTATAGCTGGGAGCAACTGAGAAGAGGGAAAAAAAAGTCCTCGCAGTCAAACAGAACTCCCAGTTTCTCGGAGGCCCCCTACGCAACCGTTGTGATGGAGGTTTCCAAGACATTTTTGTTTATGTTAAGGCCAAGGATGTTATATAGTCACTATTGTCAACAGGAGAGACTGAGAGAAGCCGTCGAAAGAGATAGGAAAGTTAGAAGGTGTCGTTGAGAGGGAGATTTGTGCAAGTTGAGTTTTTAAAGAAGAATTTCACAAGGTTTAAGACGACCCCACCCGGAAATTCTATCCAGACTCGAGCAAGAATAGAATCGGAAAAGATTAGACGAGAGGGAATTCTAGAAGTAAAAAAGAAGCGGCAGAATTGAAATGAGTGAAAGTAATGAAGGGTCGAGTCATCCGGAGCATCCATGAGTGAAATAAGAGTTACATGTCGCAGGCGAGAAGGCAGTCATAAGGAAAAGTTGGAATAAAGTAGGAGATAGCAGAACAGAACCCTGAGGAACACCACTATGACAGAAAAGAAGAAAGAAGGTCGCCCCATCAACAACACGCCGATATGAGCTGATTGAAAGAAGCGTAGACTAAGAAGCAAAGAGAGGAGGAAACTCCAAAGGAGGGAAGCTGGAGAGCAGTGACGCGTGCCATACCCCGGTCAAAACTTTGATATGTCAAGCGCCACCACGCGAAGTCTCCCCGTAGTTCCTAAGCGCGGAAAACCATAAATCAGTATGATAGGAAAGATATCGCCGCATAGACCTCGAGCGCCAAAGCCGTACTGGCGATCGGAAAGAAGAAAATGAGATTCCAGATGATCTAGGAAATGAGAGTTGAGAAGATTTCAAAGATCTTAGAAGAATAACAAGTAGAGCTATAGGCGATAGTTAGAAGATCAGAGCGCTTCCTTTTTTCGGAAATAGGTTGGACATGGGGTGCGTGCTTCCAACACTGAGGTAAAGGGCTAGTATACATATCATAGAACAGCGGTCTCCAAACTTTTTTGATCGCGTACCCCTAAAACGAAAATAATTATAAGCTGTACCCCTATAGGCATAATATAATATAATGTAATGCCTAATATAATATAATATAATAAAAGACACGCGAACATTGAGAGAACCTCACACTCACGTGATACACGATCATAAACTCGCAAGTGATCGTGAACCTACCTCTTTGGCGTACCCCCAAGTATCGGTTTGGGTACCCCCTGGGGTACGCGTTACCCCACTTGGAGACCACTGACATAGAAAATATATTGAACGAGGAAGCTGGGGATAGCACGGATGGCACACTCCCCTCAAACACTCGGGGAGAATGCCATCCGCCTTCCTTACGTTCCCTAACGTTCTAGATTTTCAAGAGCCCATGCACCCGATCGAAGAATCACAGGCAAAGGCATAGGACTAGGACATCTGAGAGGAGGAGGATGAGGATGGCCAGAATCGTCCAGGGTTGAGTTTAGAGGAAAATAGGAGGCGAAGAGATTGGCCTTTCATTTGGAGAATTGTAGCCAACAGAACCATCAGAGCGGAATAAGAGGAGGAAAAGACAGATTTACAAGAAAGTTGTTAGAGATCGTTTTTTGGCAAGAGGCACAGAAAGATTTGTCAGTAGGAGAACAAAGGAGGTTAGCGCACTTTCGTTTGATGAAAGCCCGCTTTGCTCGTCGAAGAGTATCCCTGCAACGATTTCTAGCAGAAGAAATTGACGCAACTACGAACATAGATGAGAACGAGAAATTTTTTCCACTCCCATACGCACTGTCCCTAGCCTGGATGGCCAGAGAAGAAGCACGATTCGAACCAGGAATTATGAGGAGAGAAAGAATTATCGAAGAAGGGAATGAACCTGCTAACATACCCATCAAAAAGACATTTAACACTACCCGAGCTCTATCGGCAGAAGAGTGAAGCGTCACCGGACGATCCAAAGCAGTCACTCCACACTAGAGTTAGTCGTAGAAGCAACGCAAGGCCCCCCAATCGGCCCGATCAAAGTGCCAGAAAATGAATATGTGTTAGGGCAGGATGGTAGCTGTGGAGAAAGAAAGTATAAAATGTAAGCTAATATAAGGTTGTGTCAGATTTACCATTAGGAGCGAAGTTGGTGTATTTATAGACGAGAAGGATATGCGTGAACATAGGTTCAAGTTGTTCAAGACATTGTCGTGGGACATCCGGAATGCGTCGTGTGTTCTTGAGAATGCTAAATGATCGGCCTCCTCCCAGCTAATCTATGAGTAGCGATGAGTAGGACCCAACCATTCAGTTGGTAAACATTGAAATCACGACCTAAATAGAGGACCTGCAGTTTACTAGGGTCAATATGGTCCAGTGAGAATAGTCAAGGATTCAAAACAAAAGAGGAAATTCTATAAATTAAGAAAAGGCTAGTTGCTTATCCTCTGTTTTTTTTAATCTCGGGGTAGAAAGATTTAACCACAGTAACACAAGTTAGGGAGATTCGAGATTTCCGAGACATGTTACAGGAGTGTTTTAGGTTAACATAGGCACATACTCCACCCTTTAGACGGAGAAATTATGAAATAAGTTGTATTTGGACATATTAAACGGTTAGAGGATGAATTCTAGCCATCTGGGTCTCAACAGGAGCAAAAGGTTAGGATTAGAGTTAGAGAGGTGTATTCCACGGATGCAGAGTTAGATTTCAAGCCACGGGATGTTAGTACAGTCGATAGTAAGCCCGCGCCGTGGAAATGTGCCATCTTGCATGCACATACAACAACCACAAACAAACAGACAAAAACAAACAGAAAAAAAAACAAAAAAAAAGCAAACAAACAACAAACAAACGTGAAATCAGGTAAAAATATTCACACACTAAAATCTAAATGTACAACGACAAAATTTGAAAATATTAAAAATATTGCACTCATTAAATATGTGAAAATAGAAAAATCTTAAGTTAAAAAAACACTAACGCTCTCTTTCACCCCTACAGTTTCACGAATAATAAAAAAAAAGTAATAAAATTGAATAGTTTACGACATTTAAAACCTAAAGTTAAAAGTTACAAGTGCCAAAATAATAAAAATCAAATTTTAAACACTGTGAAAACCGAAATTTAAAATTCATAAATAGAGTATGAAGAAAAGAAAAATTAAAAACTAGGACCTAATTAAAATCCGAAATGTTATGATACAACGGATAAAACTGGTATCAAATAGCTAAAGAAGTGAGAAACATTCAAAAGAATAAAAAAAAGTTTTGAAAAACACACACACTTTCACTAAACACAGCACTACATAAACACAAATAGATAAAAAAATATATAATTATTTCAGTGAGAGCACATTCAACCACGTCTTTACACCACGAAACCTAATAATATATATAGTTTTGATAATATATATAGTATATAGATATATAACCTACTATATAAATCTTATATAGATATTATATTATATAAATATAATTAATACTATATAATATATATAAAACTATATATATACTATAGTATAATATATATAATATATATAGTATAATATCATGGTTATATCCTTTATATATCCCGACTTCCCGAACACATGCTAGAAAAATACGGATTGCCAGTTTGCTAGTTTATTTGTCTTGTTGTGCGTGAAGTCGGCATAAGTAGGTACTTTTTTGCTATAATTTGAAAGTTTCAATTTTTAACAATCTTAACGATTTAAAAGCCCTATTATGCCTCCTTTAGGTAGATTTCATTTTTTTAGATTGACCACTGAGCTCACCCATTTCTGCCACAGAATTACACCACTGCCTCGGCTTTTACCACGATTATCTAGTAGTAAATTAATTATACTAGCTAATATATTGAGATATTTAACCATTATCATCTATATATAAACATTATAGAAAATTCGTTCGTAATAGTATAATAGTTAGATAATAGACTACCTATATACTATATAATATAGTATATATATACACTACTCTATTTATAATTAACCTACTAACTAAGTACATAATATATATATCATATATATCATATATCATATATATATTAGTATATATATAATATAAACATATATATTAATATATATATCTTTAAATAAAGATCTTCCCCCCAACTCTACTCTCTATCTGATCGGACTATGCTTAATTTAGTTTATTTAATTTCTTCTAATCCGTTATATTTAAACTGTCTCCTAAAAAGATCTTTAAAATTTTTTTGAAATAAGAAACTTAAAGAAAGCCCAATGCTTAGCAGTTAACACATACGACACCTATATCTCTAATGATCACTGAAATAAAACTGAATAGTGGTTAATGAATACTCAGAATGACTATTTGATTATGTGGCATTGTGCCATGTTGAACAAAACGAAAAAATCTAAAACTCTAATTTTCGGCTTCTATTATACATCGACATTGGGGGAAGAACGAAGAACGAAATATTGGGGAAAAAGAGTTTATTTGTCAGGAAAGATAAGATTTTTTTTTTCCGGCCTTTTTAAAAAAACAAGACCAAGTCATCCGCTTTCGGGTAATTAAGACAAAAATCGAAATATCGATATATCGCGAAAATTTTTATTATGTCAGAGACATCGATAAATTGACTGCAATAAAATAATGAATATCTCGATATATCGAGTATTTTTGGCGCATCCCTAAATCCCTAGTGGGAGTCTTTGGGCCCTGTAACCAAACTAATTACAAAGTTCGAAACATTTAACTGTCTATTATTTCTCTTATTAACTATCCAGAAACTCAAATGTTTTTCATAATTTTTAAAGAAAAATTGTTGCAACAGCAAATTACAACAATATGCTAAAAAACAAATAAAATCAAAATCTAGTTTTAAGCGAGCTAGTTTTGGAGAAATTTCGTAGGCCTCTATCGTGTTGGCCTTATCATTGGAATTTGACGCAACGCACCGCACGACACGAGGTGTGTCGACCAACCCTAGTCAACAACAATGCTATTTTTCACCATTGTCTCATGAATTTAGTAGTAAAAAATGATGGGAAAATAATACCTTGAAAAATTCAAAACTTATGCTATCTTCTAAAATCATAACATAATATCGTATTCTAAATATTATAAATTCTCTGACATATAATTTATTAGAAATGTGAGGGGCTCTGAACCACAGTTATTTAATGAAACATCACAACGAATATGCTTTAACAAAACCAAATAACTAAGGAAGAATCTGAACAGATGAAGAATCGTCGGCTCTCTTAAGAAAAAAGTTACAGCCTCCAAAGTTGTTAAAACTCCCATAGGCTTTCATTTTCGATCCATCTCGGTTAGGTCTCATTTCAGCCCTCTAGTTCAGGTTATAAGTTCTTGTCAGGTACTACACAGAGAAACACTATGTAAATTAACCATAACAGTCTTATCATAACCTTAACTAGGATGGTCCTAATAACGAACAACAAGTGTCCCACTATTCTTTTTATCAGAACAGTTCTATGGGAAATTTTAAACTGTGAGAGGCTCTTAAATTATATTTTTCCGAAAAAATACACCTGAGTCCAGTTCATTTTTTTTTAAAGCTATTATTATTATTTTTTAGAGTATATACTATGATTTTGATTTTCTTTTTTTTTTTTTGTCTTATAAATCTATGGGAAAATTCAAACTTAGAGGCTGTAACTTTTTTTCTAAAGAGAGCACCAATTTTTGTGTTCACATAATTCATTATTTTTTTTAGAGTGATATCCTGTGATATTCATAAAAAATTGGGGACACCCCTCTGCGCTACTATAACCATCTTTTAATTAATCAAAGTCTATTGTGTTTTATTTGATTCTATATATTATTTTAAATATAAAAATTAATTTGTAATATTTGATACCTTCAGTTACAGGTTCCAGATATCTTCCCTCACCCACTCATAGGGTCTCAAGGTGTATACCCGGGCAGTGCTTCTCATTTCACAAATGTGTGTGTGCCATAGGAATCTAACTTATTTAAATTATGGCACATTGAACATTCTCTTACGGAGTCTCTGCCTTCAACTTTATTGGCCAGAACTTTTCTAATATATTCTAACCATAATGAAAAAAGTCTTAATAAAAATTGTATGTGCAATATATATATAAATATATATACTAGATATATATAATAAATATACATAATATATCATATAAATATATATACTATATATATATATATAACTAATATAAGAATATATAATAGCTATATATAGTGATATAAAATATATAATATATAACTATAAATATAATATATAGCCATATATATATAAATATTATATATATATTATTAATATAATTATATATCATAGTAGTATATACTAATATAACTATGATAATATGAAAACATATATATACGTAGTATAATAAAATTGCTTTAAATTATCTATAAACAACCTGCAAATAAAATATGATCTGCATTATTCCATTTTAGTAGGCTACTTTCCTTTTGTGATAATATTTTCTGCCCATTCATTGTGCAACATAAGCACATTTATCAATGTAAGGCCTAATTTTATAAAATTTATAAGCACAATTATTTTATAATAATTAGCAATTTCCCACCACTTATTTTTTCAGTCTAGTAGGAAAAGGATAATACATTTTCTGCCTCTAGAGGTTCTATTAAGGAACAAAATGCGCCAGTTAGCCGCTCAATCACAAACATTTGCCAAATGTTGTGTAGTTGATAATATTCATTGACTTCTTATTCAAAGATTGTTATATTATATTATATATATATATATATATAAATTATCTAATATACATATATATATAATACTGATAATATATATATATTATAATTACGTATATAATTATACTATTATACTATATATATAGGAGAATTATATATACTATATATACTATATAAATTTATATATATATTAATAACTATAATAAATATATATTTTATCATAATATATAATATAATATATAATACTACTATACCTTATATATATGACATATATTCATATATATTAACCTATATATACTTATATATATATATATCTATATAATATTATATATAAGATATATATTATATACTTTATATATAGATTAATATATATATATATATAATACGACTAGTATATATAGGAATATAGTAGGGACACCCATTAGATTGATTAACGAAACCAGCTTAGTGACCCATGGTCAAAAGTACTGAATACGAATATGAGGGGGTAAATATTTTTACTAAAAATCACAGGCATATACTCTACAAAAAATAATAATTGACTGAATCGCAAAAACGAGAACACTCGTCCGCACTTTACTCTGTTGACGACAAAAACAGAATACTCCGCCATACGTATCATTCTCACCTTCCTTGAACCATCAAGAAGTCTAGGTCTCATCAGCCCTCGAGTTCAGGTCTATGATCAATTATTTTGTTATCGTAATCACAACAGAGTAAATATGTGATAGTAGAGGGGATTATCCATAACTTTAAAAATCTAATACAGAATATGTGTGTCCCAGAAGCGGAATCTAGCGCGAAGTCACAACAATAAAGTGACCCGCATCGCCGGAACCAGGAATTCTTATTGTAAAGTGTCTTGAGAACTACAAAAGAAATGTAAACAACGAAATTTTTATATAATTTCAATAAAAAATTTATATTTAGTACTAAGACCCCACACTTCATGACACATATGGAAAACCCATCATCGAAGAGGAAATATCGGAGAATCTAAAAACTGGCTAGATGAATATTCAATAAGAGAGCAGTCGTAGCTGTTATGTTTCCAGGTTAGAAAGGAGGACGAGAAAATAAGAGAATTAGATCAAGCGTGATCGATATCAGTGAGGTTGAATAGAGAGTTCTCACACCCAAAATAACAGATTTGCGCCAGTCAAATCAATGTACCCTCAAATCAGCCAGAAATATCAAATGACAGTTTTATCGCTAGATGAAGTACACTCTATACCTATTGGTCACAACGTCCACAGAAGACAAGAGGAGATTTCACATTAAGTTATAATGACCCTTACTTCGTTCAACCCAACATAGAACTATTCTCGACAGCTAGAACACAGCTTCGCAACGTGTTTATCTGCATGACTAAGATCCATCGTGTAAGCCAGTCACCTGACTCATTGTGCACACGACAGTCACACATTAGTGATCATCGACAAAGTATTCGCGAAAATTCATCTCTAAGGACTTCATCAGAGCTATCAGTCATTCTACGAAGAAGGTATATAGAGAGATTAAATAATTACAAGCACTATTACAATTTATTTCTTTAACTGCACTCTGGTCTTAACCAGCGAGATTTAAAAAAAGTACTGTGTACCCATTGTAAGTCAGCTGATCATCAGACGTATGCGATTGGATCGCCTGGGAGTCGGATCTGACGAAATCTCACTACTCGAGTTTGTTATCACATATTATCGAGGAATAATTCCTGGCGGAGTGAGACTTCACTTTCCACCCATACTAAACTCACCACAGATTTGACATCGTCTTGCGAGACTGGATATCGATCGATATAGATGTGCCAATGAAACTATATTTAGCAGCCGATACATCAAGTTTTTTTTTTTTTGAGTTCACTAGAAAATTCGAGATTTGTACTTACCAAAGATACCTTATTTTCTCAAAAACACAGTGTGATTTAATAAAGACAATGTAAAATATTGCTTCACACATTCAATCTAATCCAGCTTTTTAAGCTGCTAAGAACTTAAAAGTACAAAGAACCCTTCGGCATTCACATTGCACAACGTCACTCAACACGTATGGATCAATTCAGCAAATCAAATCACATGGATAATAGCTAATCATGAGAACTACAGTCTTTAGAAAGACATTGAATATTTGAAAAGATCCCATCGGTAAGTTTAATTATAGAAACAATCAATCATGTTAAGCTTGACTCGCTAAAAATGGCACACAAGACCTCTTTGAAAAAAATTCTAAGAGTTTGCAAGCCAGTTCTCAATTTATCGGCAATTATCTATAAGCAAAATCAATTACTATCTTAACCAATTATCTTCAACTGAGCTCCCACTCAAATATCTCCAGCATACTCAGCTCAGACATAATGATGACAAGCATACGTTCCAGTAACTCTTAGAAATGAAAAGCGCCGTGTAAGCCAAGCATATAACCGGCAGCGATTTAGTATTTATACCAAGTATCGCAATCTAGACACACCAAATGACAAGATGCATAGATGTGATCAAGAGACGTATATAACTACTGAACAATGCACACGTACTAGAAGTCGTTCTTTATATACACTGTATATAAGACTCTAAGTAGACTAGTAAAGTGACTCTCATTACATAATGAAATACACCCTAGTACTATGTAACGATCTACACGGTACTGGTATGGCTGAAGAAAATATGCAATAATTGAACGGCGTCTCAATGAAGAGATGATAATAACAGAGTAGCATTATTAGAAAGAATAATAGTCTTTATGAATTATATTTGTCTCCAATCTTCAGAAACTCAAATCAAACCTTGATTGTCAAGTTTCCTCAAAAATCATCAGCAGCATTAGAAAAGAAATTACTGCAAAATACTTAGTTTTTATAAGTTTGAAGAAATGACAGTGAGTCAGTTAGGAAAAAGGAAAAAAAGAAATAAGTGGCTCTAAAAAAGGTGAAATTCTTAAAGATAATGTGAATTTTTAACCAGAGAAATCACATTTCTTAAACTGGGAAAGAAAAATTACTAATGGTGGAATGGCCATCCCAGCTAAATTTCCCAAAACATACCATCGCAGTACTAGCAAAAAATTACTCTCCTTTTCAGTCTCCCCCTATTATCAGAAAGAAAATAATTTTCTGTCAGAAGCAGAAATATATTTGAGGAAAAGCGTTTAAAAATAGTTGAATACTTGTGAAAAGTTTTTCATTTAGTAAAAAGATGAGCTAATGGGTTATATAAATCTCTTCCAGCAAAATTTTTCTCAGAAGTAAATTATTAATTCCGGTTCCGGCCGGAACTTTTCAAAATTCCGGCCGGAACCGGAACGGGAAAAAAAATCTCAAATTCCGGCCGGAATTCCGGCCGGACCGGAATTCCGGTATCACTCTAATATTTAGCAAAATCTTATCATAACCTTTACTAGGATGGCCCTAAAATGTGCACGAGGCCAATAATTTTGTTAGATAAGAAAGCCTATGGGAAAATTTTAAATTTTGAGAGGCTGTTAACTTTTCATAAGTCTTAAAAACCAATAAAAATTATAAGCTATCATATTATTTTCTACGGTAAGTTTCTAGAGATGTGATTAATTTTTCTTTCTTTTTTTTTCCTTTGGTTTTTTCCCTTTTTTTCTACCTAGAAGGACAACCACACTCCCTGATGAGATTATTAACAAACTTCGAGAGCGGTAGTGACTTTTTTCCTAAGAAAAGATTGGGACGCCCGATTTTTGTTTCATTATTCTTCAGTATTATTTTTTTAGAGTAAGCGTCAGGCCGGGTGACCGGGCCCGCCTTTTTCAGAGGGGTGATGGTTTCACTCAATAAAAATAAAAAAAAAAATTTTTTTTTTGCTCATCAATAGCCCACGGGGTAGTACCTACCAAGTTTTATTAGTTGTCTTTAATTCTAGAGATTGTTTATATCTTTAAAAAATATAATACAATAGTGTATAAAATTGCCTTCAATAGTATTTCACTTTCCGCACAAACTGCCGAGTTTTTTTTAACTTTATAAAGTTGATAAATCATTATTGCATTTTAATTTATTTTTTTCAGTGCTATTGAGGACGGGACCTAGCTAATGTACAACTGCAACAGTTATAACAAGTCTTGGTTTCCAAAACAGACACTGCTAAATCACGGGGGCCCTAACTTGCGTCAATTCACCCAGCCATAAAAATTGATGATGGGGCGAATCGGACCACCATGTTATTCTTATTATTATATTATTGACATGTTTATTATGGTATAGCTAATTTATATAATAGACAGTTAGCTAGGCTACATTAAGTTAAAAAAGTTAAAATCATAAAAAAATGAAATATTGAACAAATATGAATTCAAAAAGTGTCAATTTTTACACCAGAGGGGTGAATTGGGCCACCTTATTTTTATCCTTATTTTATGTATCATTTATTGATTTATATTACTTATACATTAATATGATAAAAATACCATTAGTATAAGTAAAACAATTAAAATATAAGTTTGATGAATTTATACATAAAAGAAGAATTTAAAACAGATTGGCCCGATTCCACCCTCAATGGTGGTCCCCGGATCCTCAACCCCTCCAAGGGGGAGTCTGAATGAACTTATTAAACTAATAAATTACATATATATTAGAATTACATAATTATTTTTTGTGGCTTATGACCTACTATATGGCCTTGATTTTCAGAAAAAAAAAATTCCAAAAAGTGCATTAGGTAAAAGTTGGGAGACGAAGTTATACCTAAAGTGGTCCAAGTCACCCTGCCCGACGCTATATCCTGTGATTTTTATAAAAATTTGGGGTGAAACCCCTCTTCACTACTATTACCCAATATTGCTCTCTCTCAAATATTGGCTGAATGGGGAGAACTAAATCACTTGCTTATTTCATTTGTAACGTAAACTACTGAAAATTGAAGTGAGAAACAGAATTTTCCCTTACTGCTTAATGTCAGGAGCAGACTCCATAAATAACTTTGAATTGGATTTGATCATTTTCAAAAGTTGTTGCCATAATATAGATTCAATTCAAAGCAATTTCAAAGCTATTTTGTTTCTGATGTTGCATAAAAAATTTTGTATTAGAAATTTATTATGAAATATGCAAATAAATATAGCTAATATTTTACAGGAAATTTATGTTGTCAGTCTACATTTGTACCACCACAAAAAATTGCGGTACAAGCACTGCATTTTTGGTACATATGGCCTATATTAATAATTACACTATCCAATAAAAAAATTATTTCATATGCATAAAAAAAACATATATAATCTTTATGCATGTTTGAAAGCTTTTACGGGCCTTTGAAATTTTACCAAATATACTGCACACTCAGATTTTTCTAAGGAGTTGCACCAGATTTATTGTGGCAAATCAAGAATTAAACTTTCAAAGCCAAGTAAATTCGGAATTATAACTATTAAGATTATGTAATTAGCTACCTATCACAATAAACGAAACGATATGGGAAAAAAAAGTAAGGGTCTTTATTGAGTGACTTTGTACCTGGCAAATGCCAGTGCGCAACCCGCATTATTAAACATGCGGTCACAATATCTGTAACCGAGCATTTGCCCATTTCATAATGCCCTGCACCCAAAAAACCTTGGGCATATTATAAAAATTACGAAGCAAAGGATTGATTAATTATTGACAGCGTTTCAAAAAAACATTCAAAGAATAGTTATTTCCTGAATAGTAAAACTATTCATAAACTTATATATACCTATATTATATACTAACTATCTCTACTATATAGCATATACATATACTACTAATACCTATATATATATAAGGTTATAGCTATAATAATATTATCCTCACTGCATAGACGTAATATATAGTATAATAACCTGTAATATATCACCTAGTACTATAACTTATATATATATGCGTAGTAGCGGGGGAAATAGTATTTATATATATTTTATAACTATCAATATATGAATAACATTTACTATACACTAACTTATAAGTGAATGCTACACGACTATCCTATATAGCTGTCAACATTATATCACCTACATGATCAAGACACTGCAATAGTGCGTCCTCGTAGAAACGCGTCTCTTATAGAACGTGGACCATTGGATATCGTTGATAAAAAGAATAATTTCAAAATCTACCACACAAACTCAAAAAACAATTCCGACCATTACCTCAAACAACACTACAATGGTTACCAACAAGGACATAATTGAATATCCATGATCTATAAAACATTATACCAACTCTACGCAAAATAAAAATGAGAAACCTCGTTGTAGTCATTTTATATCAATTATACGTAAAATGAAAAAAACGACATAACTTCCTGAAGCATACTCACTATATTTCCGCTCGTGCGTGTCAATCAGCTAGTCTAACTTTAACTCGTAGCGCCCATCACTTGCATCCAGTTCTGTTTTAATTATATACTTCCTCCTTGCTGACCATATTAACTAAATACTTATTATCTCAGTGTGTGGCGGGTGTCACATGATTTACACAAAATCGACCTTATCATAGCCCTGAGAAAACGAACTACCCACTACACATAACCAAATATCTTAGACAAAACATTACAGCACTAAGGATATGCGTCTACACGATCCGATATAAGATGATATAAACAATATTACATGGAATTACTGTCACTCTCGTGACTGTCACGTCCTACGAACTTATTACTGAGTGTCGACCTGATGGAGGGAGATATAGTATAGGATGCGTCATCGAGCTAATACTAAGATTAGTATCAGCGCGTGGGAGACAACTCTGTATCCACGGATAGATGCGAGTACCAAATTAAATCCCATATGAGAAAAAAATAGAGGCATCAAAGGCGAGTATCTAAAAATGACTGTATCTAAAAATGACAAGCCGTCTGCGCAATGACTACATCTATGGTGTTAAGTGAAAGCTAGAACAGATAGAAACTATCTGGAGTTGCGAAGACGATGAAACTCAGATATAAAGCGAGTGCTGTGTACGCACAGCACAGTATCAGTAACAGGATATAAGAGACGAATACAAAGGAGCCTCTACTCGATATGATAACGTTTAAAAAGCGAAACATGACAAAGCCTAAAAAATTTCAGCCAGGATTAGGCTTTGATACTTTCAAAAACGCTTTTGCTTTTACAAAAAGTACTTCGACGACAGAGAGCAATCAGCACGTCCGCAGTCACCATGAAGCAGCCAAGAACTCGTTCGCAGATGAATTGTTTCATTAAAATATAATGAACGAAAATCAAAGATATATGATAAAGTTTCAATGCTGTTGAAACTGGGCTTCTCTGAGAAAAAAAATGCCAGATCCGCACACCTCACCATATCTAAAAATAAAACAGCGAGACCAGGCATTACAATAATGCACAGTATCAAACAGAAATCGCATGACACAATTAATTTTGCTGCAATGCAGTGCTGGCCACTTTTAAAGCCTCGGCTTCCCTCATAAGGTCAGCAAAACCTACTTTGTATGATAGAAAAAAACAAAAAATCTATTGCCAGTCTTCCTTGGGCAGGTCGACATAAAACAGTTGAGGCGTCTACAGAGAAGTGAAATTTAGATTATAAGATCTAGCTGTTAGTAAGGTGTGTGGTTTCAGACAGTCAAGAGACTACCTTAGAAAATTATAAGCGGACGATCCAATTCGAAAGGTCGTTCAATCTCCCAATAACTGGGACAAATGCATGCGCGTCGATTCAAGAAGGCTCGCTATCAAAACTGCCAAATGACGAATGTTCGAGAGTTGTATTCTTTTCCAGCCAATACCTCAATTCTCCTGCAAGCCTTAATCAAGCGAGTGAAGTCGAGTCAAAGCTACAATTAACATACAAACATAATTCACACGATTTGCAACTCTACTTGATGATAGATCGAAGCAAGACTCATGAACCTAAGACGAGATCTCACAAGCTCCCTCTAAAAATCTGCAGCACGTGAAATCTATGTAAAGGAGGCCAATTGATCAAGATTACCAACCACACTACGGTACCGCTTCGCTGGAAAAAAATTAATTACAACCTGGTAGTGCCCAGAGTGCGTTAACCCATTTCCAAGATTTTTCAATGACAGAAGTGACAAAGTTTGCATCCAACCACCCATATTATCTGTCAGTCACTTGAGTCACTCACCGCCTTGGAGGTCCTGACGGCAAATTTCGTGACGCCCTCCGACCAACAAAGAACATTTAAAAATAATCTGAAGGGATATATAACGGAACATTAACGAAATGAGTGTCGATACCAAGCCTTGTTAATTCACGTTTCCGGATACTGAAGATGATCGATGAAAAGATATGGCGTGTAGGATAATAGTGATTGGGACTATTAACATAACATATGGTGAACTGTGTTTATATGACAAAAACAGTTAAATAATTTCATAATCGTCAAAGATCCTTCCAATGGATCGCCAGTCTCAAAAATAAAAGAGAAATTGACAAAATGATTAAAAACCATATGAAGATAATATCTTGGTGAGCCTGAAAAAGGGCAAAAAGTGCCAGTTGCCGATAACGAGGTCATCTCCCAAAAAAAGCCGCTAGCCATATTACAATCTACAGAGGCAGAAACTGCCTTCATCTCCAACTCCTCAACATTCATTACACCTTGTAAAAGAAAGAATTGGTTCGCAGGTTGGATTACATATATATTATTGACTTACCTGGAATACTTATACGCTACAGTTCAAGCTACTCAAACGATCAAGAACATAATATTATCTCCAAATCTTATTATAATTTCATTTGAAAAAAACTTTCCTATGGTCAACTAAGAATGTGTGAGCGAGTACTGTCTATGTAATGTAACTCCGAAATATCCTATCATTAAAACTAGTCAATATAAACATATCTATCAACTATACTTAAATAAACCATATCCGTACCAACGAGTCTATTTCCAATTAGTAAGGACGAATAAAATACTGCTGATATTTTATCTCACACTTAATACAGTTACTTCATAACAGTGAAAAATTTTAAACTTGATCATGATTGTTTTCAAGGGATTGTAATTGCGAAATAGAATCGCCTATAACTCGCGGGGTGACCTAGACCACTCTCTGCATACAGCAGTCGACATACGTCTAATGCGAGGTGACCTAACCTACAGTATAATATATATAGTATATATAATAATACTATATATATATATTATATATATAAGTATAATAAATATATATATAATAAAAGTATAAATGCCCTCAAAATGCCCAAAATTAGACAATGCCCAGATAGAATGCCCAGGGCTTTGACCCGAATTCTTAAGTTCCTGGGATTTACCCATCACTAGGTTTTATTGCATAGTCAATATTTAGGAGTAAAAAACATAAGATTTCAAACTATGTAAACATTTAAGCTTTTTTCCTACTGTATTGTTTTCCTTTATGTGTAGCATCTGGATCATCACGTTGAAGATTCCAGCAGAAATCTGCAAGCATTGCAGAGGTCTATTTTCCCTTGTATCTATTTTCCATGTAACATATCTTTGAGAACCGTCTCAGTGTTGTCGCTTACATCTGCAGCCATTCTCAGGGAAAAAATCAAAGATAAGAGTGTAAGAAATGAACCTTTAGGACATATTACAACCAAGTCTTTGATATGGCATTTCAATTAATCATCAAACAAGGCTCTATAGTTTTGGCCTTGTGTCTTCCGAGCAGATCCTTACAAACTGCCTTAAAACTCCTCCAGGCATTCAATTGTATTTCATTAATTGTTTTCTTAAAATCGTTGTCAACCATGACTTTACGAATTTGCGGTCCGACTAAGATCTCTTCTTTCACCTTAGCATCACTTAATTTAGGAAACTTGCCTTTTAGAAACTGAAAAAAGCTTTAACAAGTTCGTTTATAAGACCTACTTAATATGTAGTGGTGGCAGAAGAATTTTATCATTTTTGACAAGTAGTTCCCGAATAACGTTGTGAGAACTTGGTTTTAGTACATCACGTGGAGCCAACTGAAGTGGATATAGCTGCTCTGCGTTTTTGCCCTACTATCCCATTTGCAAAGGAAGCACATATACTTTGTATAGCCAGTTTGCAGTCCATTTAGAAGCGCAACTACTTTTAAGTCAGCGCATATAAGTCATTCGTGCTCATTGTAGTGAACTTTGTTTAATATGTAGGCTAAGTTTTCGTAGGTTTCCTTTAAAATTACAGAATGTGCAATGGGAACTGATGGGAAGATATTGCCATTATGTAATAGAACAGCATTAGTGTTATATAGTGATGCGATAATAAACAATCCCCATTCTTTAAACAATCCTTGAATGTTGTTGCAAAAGCACAAGCTATTCTCTATTGAAAAATGTTGCTGTAAAGCATCTGAACGAAGTCTAAATTTTGTAATCCTCACATCCTTTTTAGTGCGTATGAAAAGACCAATGTCTGAAAATATTACATACATTTACTTTGATAATGACAGATCATGTGCTAAATCGTTTAAATCGGCCTGAACGAAAAGCCTAGGTGTTGATTCTTCTTGCTCTTCACATAGCTCATCCGATTCCATTTAATCAAGGTTGTCTGGATAGTCCTCTGAATCAGAGGATAGATGCATCTCTTTAGGCGGTTCAGAAGGTGGAATCTCTTTTGAATGGGGCACTGGATGCATAGCTGATCTCAAGTCAAGGTATACAATACACTTACTACTCTTCTTGCTGTGACCTGAAGAAAAGAAATCAAAGTTATAACTTTAATATTACAGCTTATAAAAGGTGTATTTTAAAAGGTGTTATGTCATACATTTTTTTTATTTCCTGTTATTATTAATGAGCATCAAAAGCATAAATGATTAGATGCAATTAATACCTTTTATATCAACCAAGCAGAAGTAACAGTCTGTTGTGTGATCTTGAGGTCCCCTCCAAACCATTGGAACACTGAATGGCAACTGCTTCTGTGTTCCCTTTAGCCATCTTGACAGCGAACTTGAACAGTTTTTGCAACATATGTGAGGTGCCCACCCTTTATCTTGATCTCCGACTTTGCACTTGAAATTTCCACAAACATAGCAAAATTGGGTGGGAGAGTTTTTACAAGCTCTTCTAGGACATATTAAAGCAATTTAGATAAAATTACCAAACCCTGAAAAAAACTATTTAATAAACAATTAAATTGAAATCAAATGAAATTTAAATGAATGAGTCACAGAAGATTTTACTCTTCATCAGCGGGATTCGAACACTGGACCTCCGCGTTGCTGATAACAGTAACGGCGCTTTATAAATGAAAATTATATACGGTAATTATAATTATATAACTATATTTATGAAAATGTCATATTCTGGGTCTTTTGTGCATAGAATCGGAATTTGAAGTTCGTTTTTCGCTATCACATCAGTTTTAGCAAAATATTGTTTTTTATAATTTGAAAATTATATTAGTTTATTAATATCCTTAAATTATACAAAACTACATTTTCCCCAAAAACAAAGTGATAGCGAAAAACGAATTTCAAATTCGGATTCTATGCACAAAAGTACCCCAGAATATGACTTTCGCATCTTTGCGTAATTTGGGCTGTTGGACAGTGTTATAGTATATTTGGAGCCATAGGATAAGGTAATCACTAATCAGGGAGAAAAATATTTATAAAAAAGTGTGTCTTCAATCCTTTGCATTTGGGAACCTCTAATTTGTCTGGCTTTACCCCACTTCACAGTATATGGTGAAAGGTAGGAAAATTTCTGATGTGCAATGTATTTATTAATATCTATTATGCTTGATATGTCTTTTTATATATTTTATATAGCTTCATGGCTAGGAATACATTGCAAATGCCCCACTTATTGCCTGTCTAAACTGACTTTATTAATCACAAATAAATTTATTCAACCTCAAAGCACATTTTTAACCTTCATATTAGTGTAGAGCAGTTGTTTTATTTCCTATACTGTATGTATCAACATTTTCATTCAAGATTCAGTGTTTCATTCTGCAAGTTTAAAAGATTTTTAATTAAAAAATTTAGATTTTGGTTTTGACTAACTTTGACACTTAATAAATTTTCTCTTTAGAAAATCTTATGTTTTGGAAATACATGAATGCTCTTCTCCTTTCATCTAGTTTTTTCTCTGCTTTTTGTTTTATTTTACATCTAGCTAATTATGTCTAAGGTTCTAAAGTGAAGGCATAATGACAATGAAAATCGCACTGAATATGTTGCTTCAGTTTCATGTTGAAGCATAGTATGTTATTGTGCACAAACTTTTATCATAATGATAAGAGAAAAAAAAGTTAATCAGGTACGCTAAGCTAATAAAATAGCCAAAGTATATGTAAAATCCAAAATATTTTCATCTGAAAAGACTAAGTAGACTCTTAGTCTTGGATAAGACTCTTAGACTCTTGGTCTCTTGTCTTCTGGCTTGAATCATTATTTGGCAATAAAAGACTGTAAAAATTGCCCCTGGGTGACTCATTGCGATTAAAATTCATTATTTAGTGTGATTGGTGTCATTGACATGCCAAAATCCTTTTTGAGGGATGAACTCTCCTTTGTGACTAAAAGTAAAAATACAGTGTGTGGTAACTTACAACCATTTTAGTGTTTTTTTTTCTTTTTTTTCTTTCTTTTTTTCTTTCTTCTTCTTTTGTTTAATCTTTCAATTCCCTTCCTCCACTATAGTATCTATAATGGTAGCTGAGTTTGGGTCCCACTACTATCTACCTATTCGGACTCTGAGTGCATTTTTGAGCACCCTTCCCCAATTTATGGGGAGGCAAGGGACAGGTGATGATGATGATGATATAAAAAGGATTGTTTGCTGAACTATTAAGTTCATTAATGAAGAAACTGAAATAACTAAAGCTGAATGAGTTGGCATTGATGATGAATATACATTAGAAAAGTGTTGACTGAAAATGAAATTATTTATTCTACCTCTGTAGAAAGTTTTTAAAAGTTGATTGATAAGATATGTATATGGCAATAAAATTGATTTTATGCTTTGGTGTGGTTGAAAGAACAACATTTATGATTGTTTCATTGGATCTATTGTGTATGGATGAAGTCTAGAAGAAGAGGAAAGAGTTAATGAATATACAGAAGCTGAGAGAAGATTTAAAAGAAAAAGTTTAAAGAATGCAGTGGAAATTAAAGCATGTAGGAACTGAATTGAAATGCTGTCATGGATAATGAAAGAATTTGGGGAAAGGAAATTAAAGAGAGGGTTCCTGTTATTGAAAGGTCCCCCAAAGGAGTGTTAAGAATTTTTGGTACAGATTGTTTTTTTAATTCGAAACAAGCGAGTGTGGTAAATTTAATATCAATAAGTAAATAGTATTTGTGTAGTGAAAACTTTGTGAAAAAGGGCTGTGATTGAGAGAGTATAAATTGGAAAAAATGTGGAAGTATTAATAAAAGGATCTAACGAAATGTCACATTGAATGCTGCCTCGTTTTTCTAAATTTATTTGTTTTTTTTTTCAATTGCTTTTACTTTTTAGGTAAGTGGTTTTAATCGGGCTTGTGAAGAAGCAGCATTAAAATCTCTAACAAGAAAAACTAATTTAAGAAGTTCGTGGTCAGGATACTAAGTGTTGAGTACCATGAGGGAGCCACAGCCTTGTGACCATAAAGGACATGAAGTTATGTTTTTGGGGCAAGTGATGACCTTCATGAAAAACGTGTGTATTAAAAGTAATATAGGTCTAATTAATTGTATAATGCTTATTAACTTATTATTATAGTAATGGCAGGTGAAAAATTATCTTTTTGGGTATGCCGTGGAAAATCTCTGTAAAGTCGAACTTTTCGAATTTTTATATTATTGATAAGCTCGTAAGAAAATTATCAATTGAGATACCCCGCAAACCATCGTAGAAGAGTAAAGAAGTGATAAGGTACGGGAACGAATGTCCGTGGTACTTGTTTATATATATATATATATATGTATATATAAGTATATATATATATATGCAGGTATATATATATATATATATATATGCAGTAGCATATATATATATATATATATATATATATATATATATATATATATATATATATATATATACTAAAACTTTTGTAAATGGGATATTGGCAGGGATTAGCAAAGCCCACTGCCCAGGTAACACGGCCAAACACTGGTTTGTCGAATCAAACCCATTTTGTCTTGAAGCTGATTTTTGCTATTTGATTTTAGCTGATGTTACTAATAACAAAGTGAAATCATGTCTCATTATGTTTTGACACACAGGGGAATTGGTAAAATAAAACCTGCAAACTTAGCCTATTTTTATGCAGTTTAATATTTGACTATTATAGGCTTCCTGAGTTTAGCACACAAAGAATTGGCTTAACATCCAACACAATATGAAATTCACCAATTCATGTTCACTTCCTTGATTTCAACTATTCTGTAACATTTAACTAATTATTCGACCTTTCATTGCCTAATTTTGTTTCTCACTTGTTATGTAAGTGATCTCTCCACACCCGCAGAGCTTGCAGGCACAGAATGCAAAGTGATAGCCAATTGGCAAAATTCCGGTGAAAATTTTCCATATTTTGTGGCCCTTTTGTGAACCACCTGCCACCATTTTGCAGCACTCATGCCACTGGTGAAGTTCTCTGTCAGCAGCAGTAATGGGGGAAAATTTTCAATTTGAATTTTGAAAAATGAAGAGCGTAATGCACATTTTTCTTCTGCAACCATTCCAAAACAGTTTCTTCCTGTTGGGCAGATAGTTTTGCACCTGTAAAAAGTAAAATAAAAATGATGACCTTCGGACATTGTATTTTGTTCTTATCTTCTCTACTTCCCATTCTTATTAAAGAAAAATTGATGTAGAAAAAATCTGCATATGAACCCAAAACTTATTAGGCTATTTGATTTTGATTTGGTAGCTTTACCCTTTACCACACAGTAGACTAAAAATATAAAAATAAAAAGTAAAAGAGTTGGAATGTGGGATTGCCGGATTGTGGAGGACTTTATAATTCTTTCCTCACCTCGATATTTGGGATGTGTAGCATAAGCTACTAATTGAAATGGTGTCATCCAGTCATCAAATCTTGCTTGAATGATAGCTTTGTATGGTTGTAGTACTGGGTCTTCAAGAACCTCAAACCATATTTGGACTGCATCTCCCAATGAGCAAGAATCAGACTGTAGCTGCAATAAGAAATATTAAATATTTACAATTTATTTAATATTTACAATGCAATATCTATTACTATTAGGCTTTTATCCTATGGTTCACAAATAGCTCAAATGGAGTGTGATGCATTAATTATTTAATGCTCTTGTGTGTCTCAAATAGAGGAGAGCTAATTTAAAGTCTCAAATAGACTTTTACATATTAACTTTATAACCAGGTTATCTTACACTATCTAAAAGTTTTGAGGCCATTAAACAAAACAGCTTATTCTGGCAGGTCTTCAGGAAATCACGGTGAATAGCTAAATTGTCAATTATGCAGCTATTTTCTTTACATTTCTGTAGAATATTCATTTCTGATTTCAATGTACAGCGGAATTCATGAATGTAATGACACATAACTGGCTATTCCATGGGTATCGTTGGGCAATTGAGGTTTTTTCCCTCCTTTTTCACCAGGGCTGTGGAGTCGTAAAATAAATTTTTCGACCGACTCCTTAAATTCAAATTTGGATTCGACGTGTGACCCACTAAAACTTCGACTGACTCCCAAACAAAATTCTTCTTTTTTTGATCTGACTCAAACTTCACTAAACAGAAATTTTCAGACTCCAGCGATTCAGCAGTCAAATTCAAAATTTCGACTCTGACTCAGCTTAGTGCTTTCACAGAGTTACAGTAAAACATTTTTTGTTTAAACTATTTTTTTCGTTGCTTTTGAGAATAAAAAATAAAAATTCACTCTTCCAATGAATCTAATCTCCAATGTTATACGGTAAAGTACCGTAAAGACATAAAGATACAGGCGCAACCAACACATGACATACAAATATATTTCAGTTTCGGAAACAAATGTATAACGTAATTATATAAATAATTTAATTATTATTATAAACAGCTGTCCTTTTTTTTTTGGCCAATTAATGTTAAAGCGAATAGTGAAGTCATCATAATTAATTATAATAATAATAACACTAGTTCTATTAAATTTTCGACTCCACTTACACAGGAATTTTTGACTCTGACTCCTGACTTGCATAGAATTTTCGACTCTGACTCTGTATCCCTGTTTTTCACTCAGCCAACCCTGAAATAGAAATGCATTTAAGTAACTACTGATATTGAAGCCTTAATTTAGTAAATATACCATATGTCTAATTCAAAATAAATGATCTCATAATGTTACAAAGGCTTTTGTTTTCTGTTGCTGAGTGAAAAGTTGTAGAGCAATTCATTTTATTTCATATTTGTAGTGTATATATAATCCCATCACCACTTTTTCTGAAATCATCTGAAAAGACTGAAAATCACTTACTTCTGGTTGGTGGTGGTTTCTGAAGTACTTGGCAACTTCTACCAGATGGCTAAGGACTGTCCTATAAGTAACCTTTTCCACAAGGTTTAAATAGTGTGCTGCACAGCCATACACAAGAAGGCCTAAATTGTGCCCTCTTCCTCCATCACTTGCATCCACCTCATTGTAGTGGGTCTCGAGAAGTTGTCTTGTCAGCTTCATTTTGATTTCGTTGTCGGAAATGTAAGCTACAACCTAAAAAGAATGAGTTAATCTACTTATTTTACTAGCAATGCTAAAGATTATATCTTTAGCATTACGTTGTTTATTCATTTAGCTACCTTTTAATTTTTTAAAGGAAACAATTTTTAGTTATTTATATAAAACATTTAAAATCAAGTTAATCAACTTTCCTTGCATTTGTATTTGTCTTCGAATTGGCCTATTTGCTTTATTGCCAAATCTGAAATGTAGTTGGCAGTTTTCTTCTCAGCTCCAGTGTCAATGGACCCAGCAAAAATGGATTTCTTTCCTCCATCACCACTGGTTGGCAGGTGCAAACATGTTGCAATGATTGGATGGTTGTGTACATTGGACCATTGTAACTTGTTTTCTTTTGAGAAGCTCCACCATGCGAGGCTCGTATTCACCAGCAACTTCATCTAAAATTCCGTCGCTAAGCTGTCGTCTCGAGGGAGGTTGATAAGTTTCACCCCACATCATTGTAAATAATTTCTTCATTTTGGAAACTTCTGCAGCACTAAATGGAATATTACACGAAAAAGAGGCTCATGCAAACTGCAAGTCCAAAGCTGCTTTTAGTTTTGGTAGCGTTATCAGGAAACTGTCCATCTTCACTTGCTTGGTTACAGTACTCCCCGGCGTTGATGCAGCACTTGGACTCGTTGTGGGTGTTCTAATACTAGTTGCTGGACTGACTGATCTTGGTTCTACAGGTACAGGTGATCGTGATCTAGATCGATAAGGTGTTGTCGATCTTCTTTGGCCCACAGGCACAGCTGAAGCTGGTGAAAATCTAGTTGCCATTTCAGCATCACCATCATCACTGCTACCTTCACCTTGGCCAATAGGTTTATATTTGTCACACTTTTTTAGGTGAACTTTTACTCTTTTAATTTTGTTGCTCACCAGATTACTGCAATGGTTGCATTTTCTCTTCAGTTTTTCCATTTTCTTGAACATCTCCTCTTTCAAACTCTCCCCAAGCCAGGTCTTTCAATCTGCCACCCCTATTCATGATTTAAGAGCAGAGTAGCTTTCCACCTTAAAGTCTACACTGATGCTATAAATCTAATAATTAGAAATTTAAATCACCCTGAAAATTTTACTAAAAAGGGATAACAAACATTTATTATTGACTATTACACTCCAATTACCGTAGACGCTTTCTACAAGTTGTATGTGTTTACAGTAATTGGAAATGAAATAGTGTTGTATGATGCAACACTTTTTGACCAAAAACCCAAAAGAACAATTCTGGGGCCAAAGAAAACCACCCGGGCGGGGGTTTTGGGGAAACCCGGGTTTTTGCCAACCCTGGATGGGAAGCCTTTATAAAAAGCAGAAATAAACTCTATGGTTGGTGGCGCAATGAGTGATGCGTCATTTTGGCAGTTATGTGGTGGTTTAAATTTTTTGTTATTAAATGTAAATTTGTAAACTGAGTGAAGTTCACATGATAGTTTCCTGAGAGGGTATTTATAAATTAGTTTTTTCTCTCCTCTCCCAAGATCAAAAATGAATTGCTTGTTACATTGAAAGCACGTCATTTATTTAAGGTGTAAATGTTTATTTAGTAGAGTAGAGAGTAGGGCCATACTGCAGCTATAAATAACCCTCCCATTATATGAATGTAAATCTTGAATACTTAGATGTTTTCCAACAACTAATTGTCTCTCACTGAATTGGAATACATCCAGAGAACAAAGAATAAAAGCTTCTCAATACTCCAATTCAGTAATATCTGGAATCATCCAGCTCTTAGAACCTAATGTTAATTGAAGAGATCAATAAATAAAGATATTGAATATCATATTTATGATAACATTGAATGATCTAAGTATTTATCTTCTCTAGTGGAAAATGTATGAACTAAAGGTCACATGGAATTTTTCTTGAGCTGAGGAAATGCTATATAGTGCTGATGTATTTGCAGCAAGCAAAAATTTGATCTGCCTCATGTGACTGGAAGACAAAGCACGAGTTGAACTGTGGAAACGAGGGTGTGTGCTGTGTATGTGCTGGTAAGCTGAAAAACAGAGTAGGGGAGAGGAGGAGTTGCACTGATGTTGACCCGTGGCACAGAGCCGTGACTAAAAGGTCTAAAGGTAAGAATGGAAAGCTTTAGGTTCTGGCCAACAGCCTTGAAGCTGTGACATGGCAACAGTCCATCTGAGTAGTGTAAAGCCGCTGGGAATAGAGTTCGATTTTCGGATAACTGGGAATGATGCTGGATGGGAGTTTGCAGAGCTCAGATTGGATTAAAGTTAGTGTGCACTCAAATGAAGCTGGATAGGTACACTCACAAAAGGGATGGAAGGACAGGTGGGTTTTGGGGTGTCGGAGAAACAGAGAATGGTAGGTGCTGGGTGATTGATTTGAGGAGAGAGGCGTGGGCAACACTTTCTTTAAACAAAATAGTATAAGAATACTAAGTTGGTGTAGGTAGAGATGGTATTGAAGTGGAAAGTATGAATTGATTTTGTGCTGTTGAAGAAGATGCTGAGAAGCAAGTGTTGGATGTTAAATCAATGAGGGGGTTAGGAATACAGCATCGATCTGCTGTAATATAAAAATTAAGTTAGTAAAAGGAAGGAAGTGAGTGCAGAATTAAGAGCAGCTAAAGTGAACAAGGTACAAGGATACATTAAGAGTTGATTGCAAAATCAGTTGATGTGGGAAAACAAGTTGTAAACGGAACAAATCTGCTGAAGGGAAGGGTTTTTAGCAAAGTGCAAAAGGGAAGTATGTGGATGTGCTAAAGTAAGAAGTATGTTAACAGTGAGTGGTGGAATGAAGAGGTGATGCAAGCGTGGTTAAAATAAAAAGAAGCGTGGTTGAATGTACAAAAAGCCAATGATGAGATTTCAAAAGAAAGATGTTTGGAATTATATAAGCAGAAAAATATAGAATTTAAAAAGATGCAATATGTAGGAGGAAAAATAGTGCTGGCGCACGAAAACGCAGAAAGCGTTTCACGTGATAAATGCGAAACGGTTAAACACGAACTGATTGAACTAAA
The DNA here is from genome assembly GCA_015478945.1 of Trachelipus rathkii. Taxonomy (NCBI): domain Eukaryota; kingdom Metazoa; phylum Arthropoda; class Malacostraca; order Isopoda; family Trachelipodidae; genus Trachelipus; species Trachelipus rathkii. The sequence goes on along the minus strand of JABUQX010139373.1, from coordinate 8 downwards.
GTAATAAC
>JABUQX010139372.1:0-36943 GCA_015478945.1 Trachelipus rathkii | reverse complement strand
ACTCAACTGGATTTAAGTTGTGTGATCTTTTATGGTTTTTATGATTAAAGGTTCGTTGATTTTTAAGAGAGGAAGAATTATGAACTTGAGGCTTAGAAGGATAATAAGTCTGTGTGTGAGTCTTATATGAATGTTCTTTTATGTTCTGGGTAGAAGTGTGGAAAGAATAGGGGAAGTAAGAGATTTTGTGTAATCTGAATATAGCATATCAGCATATCCCACTATGTCTTCCCAAGGAGTACGGAAATTATTATTCTGTTCCTTCGTGTGTATATATTCTCTGACACCTTGCTCTACAGTTAAGGGCAGATTATTCAAGAAAGCAGTGTGGAGAGATTCGTGCCCGCTCATGTCTAAGCCATGGTAAGCACGACTAGCCAAGCGTTCTAACCTGGTAGCAAACTCACGAATACTCTCATTTTTATGCCTACGGGCAGTGTTATATGTTTTTACATAGTAAGAGTTCATGTGTCTCTCCTCGTCCTCATACCATTGGATGAGAGTCTCTCGTACAGAAAAGTAATCTGTATCGTTTTTAGTGACTTGACGATAGAATAGGAGAAATTTACCTTGTAATTGACTGCCAAGACAATGTAACCATTGGTGATGCAAATTAGGGAATTGGAACCGGCAGTAAGTTTCAAAATCTTCCAAATATGAAATAAAATTTTTCTTCATTCCCAACTTGTATTTCCCTGGGTCAGTTACGTTAGATATCTGGGTAGATGTCTGTGATGTATTGAGTAACTGTGTCAAGTGCCCAACAGCTTTTTCTAGCATGTCAATCTTTTGTTTAATTATAAGCCCAGAGTACAAGTTTGGGGATTCAGGAGAATCATATAATGTTAATTGGGGGGTGTTTAAATATGATATGGGAGGTAAAACAGGACTAGTATTAGATTGCTCGTCAAAATCTATGAGCAAGTTGTCCAATTTTAAAGGTGGATTCATTGGTTTATGATCCCCTTGAGAGTTCAATTGGGTAATGAGATTATCTGGTGAGATATCCATTTTACAGTTTATAGTTTTAATGCAATTTTCAGTTAATTAAATATATCTATAACTATATTACTATTCTACTCTAGTAAGGACTAAACTAATAGTTTAAGAATAGTAAGATGTTTTATGATTGTATGATCCTGAATAAGGATTTATTCTGAAATTTCTTCGGGAATATGAAACAAACTTATGAAATATTTAAAAAAATACTTTGTTCTGTGTTGTGATGCGACGAGTGGCGAAGTGATCAATATCACAATCCAGTGGCTTAGCGAACCGACAAGAACACAAGGTCCCTGTTCGGGCGCCACTTAATTTTCTTGTATTTATGTGGTGGAGAGTAAGTAATGTGTTCAATGAATAATATTTGGCTTACTTACTCCCAGCGAAGAATGAGAAAAGAGGATAAGAAATAGTATGAAATTATGATTTAATAACAAGGTAAGTACCTGTCGCCAATAATTATGAAGACACACCACTACGAACTGGTAAGTCGAGAAGACGTGCCTATGTCCCGTTAGGCTGAAACAATTGCCCAACCGCTGGGTCCAATTGGAGGGACCTTGGTTATGTTGCTCGCTATTGATGGAATGTGATTTCAAGGATGTTTAGAATAGGTAATTTAAGACAAAGGAGAAGAAAAGAAAGGTAATAAATAGGTTTATTACCCAGTGAAAATGAGGACTATATTAAGTTCTATGGTACAGACTAAAAAAACTATATACTAAGTAAAAATACCCGAAACCATAGATATTTTATAAACTTATAACAAAAGTTGTGTGTAGGAAATACTGGAATTATCTCGGTATTTCATGAGGAGACTTTATGTAAAATCTCAGAATTTGAAAAAGTGTTAGAGAGAGATGGTCATCACAGATGAATAACCACTCTGATAGGATTTATTATTATATTCTTAAGAGTGATTGTTATAATTAGTTAAGAAACAATCACTAATTACAATATGAGTTCATTATGATTAATATTATAATTATAATACTTATTTTATAATTACTATTAACAAATAGTTATATTCATTTCTTAAGAGAGTACATTCATGGGTGGATGGAAACCATAAAACACAAGGGCAATTATTATTGCCTCACAATTAAGGTTGGGAAAATGACAATTGTAATGTCCACATTTAAGTTTTCTTGGGAAGGCACTTTTTGCCTGGGAATAATATGGTTCTTGAGAAGTGGTCTATAATTAAAACCTAATATAAAAACTGAACAATATGAATAAGATCTGTAAAATAAGATCTGTAAAATAAGATGATTCTTGCGATGTCGTTAGAAATAAGACCTAGAAATAAAACGGGTCTTGAGATGTCTATAATTAAGACCTAGAAGAAGATGGATCTTGTCCAATCTGCTGAATGAGCCTAAAATAAAAACCCTGTAAAGTTTTACAGGTATTAGATTTATGAATTGAATGGGAAGTTATTATATTATTTAAATTATTCTAATAGTTTATTTTATCAAGTCAAATTCTCAAAGGGAATGTTTAAAAGATAGAAAGATTCTTACCCTAACATAAATATGTCAAAGAGGGGTCTTATTGGGCTTGATGACTTCAAAAGAAGAATGGTTTCCGCAAGTAGGCTGTAATTATAGTGTAAGTATTGGGATATGAATCTATATTATGTTCATTATATTCAGCTAGGTAATTCAAGTTATAACTATCATAAATTTAGGAAACAGTATTCACTAACCTTCAATGATATATCCCATTATATTAAATATGAAATTATAATAATAATTTTATGGGTATTACCATACACCATATAATTTATGAATATGAGTTTATAAATATAAACTGAACTGGAAAGATAGAAAGAAAGATTTAAGATCATCCATAAGTAAAAACTAAATTTGGTACATAGCTATGTTAAAGAAATAGATTGGATTCACCAAACATTTGCCAATGTACTCTGTTATTTAATGTAATTAAATAATTTTCCATTGGGAAATTTTTGGCGAACAAACACTTTGCTTAAATCTAAAGAATTAGAGACTAGTGTCTACAGTCACCCCTATAAATATATTAGCTTTAAATTTCGATTATGATTGGGATTAATGAAATATAAATTATATATATATATATATATATATATATATATATATATATATATATATATATATATATATATATATATATATATATATATATATATATATATATATAACAATCCCTGCCTCACTCCGCTATTAATATTAAACCAATCATTTTTGACTCCATTTATTCTTACACACACTTCACTATCATCATACATACTTTTGATTCCATTCAGAACCCTACTATCAACAGCATATATCACTAACACTTGCCACAGTGCTTCTTCCCTATTAATCCTGTCATACGCCTGTTGCAAATCCATAACACCTAAATTCAATTTATTCTTCTTCTCCTTTTGTTTCAACATAAAGATTTGATCCACACATCCTCTATCACTTCTAAATGCACCTTGTTCTTCACCAATCAGTCCTTCATACTCAACGCATTTTTTTTTCAACCAAATACCAGCATATAGCTTCCCTACAACACTTAAATAAACTAATACCCCTATAATTCCTACAGTTACCCTTATCCCCCTTACCCTTATATAAGGGTACTATTACTGCTCTCCTCCAATCCTCAGAATATATATTTATAGTATGAATATTATATATATATATATATGTATCTATATAAACAGAGATGAACTTTATATATATATATATATATATATAAAGTTAGTTTTATGTATATATATATATATATATTTATATATATATATATATATATATTAAATATATATATATATATATATATATATATATATATATTATATATATATATATATATATATATGAAATCTTATGAAATGTATACCATTCTGTATATTTTTATCTAAATGCATGTTTATCCAGGAATTCACAAAATCCATTTCATCAAACCTATCAGTGTTGGAAAGGTTGAAGTCAGCTCATATTCTGTCTTGATAATATATATATATATATATATATATATATATATATATATATATATATATATATTATATATATATATATATCTCTTTATATATATATATATATATAATAATTATATATATATATATAAAAAGATATATATATTATATATATATTATTATATATATATATATATATATATATATATATATAATATATATATATATATATACTCTTTGAATACTATGTAGTTCTCTAAAATTTTATCAAATGTAATTAAAAAAAAATCATATAAAATACTTACTTTAAATTTTCTACAGTTTTTTCTATACAAGTATATACAGTCTGTAATAATTCTTTAGGATCTTCTTCAACCCATCCTTCCTGGGGATAAAATTGATTTACTTCTTCTTGATGATATGTTAAGAGTTCTCCAGTGCCTGCAGCAAATACCTAGTAACAATTTTTGAAATATTTATAAAAATAAACCTTTAATGGCTATGAAGACATAGTAATTTAGAGGAAAAATAAAAATAAAACACTAACACACATTCTTTAATTCAGCAACCTGACTGAGTTTTTGAAGATCACAAAAAATATACATATATATATATATATATATATATATATATTTATATATATATAGAGTATATGCTATTATATATATATATATATATATATATATATATATATATATATATATATATATATATATATATATATTTATATATATATATATATATATATATATATTAGGATGTGCCGAATAGTGAAAAGCCGACAACACACCGACATTCGCCAAAAGTATTCGCCGAATATCAATATTCGGCCGAATCACTTCAAGTATCTGGCCTGATAGTTATCAAAAGTTCTGGGTCATCCATTTAAAGAAAAATAAAGAAAACTTTTACACTGGTCAACAAAAAAAAGGGAAATTTTTCTTGAATGGACTTTTGTAGCAGATATATAGTACTCGGAGGTGCTGATTCCATATATATTCTCGGATTTGCTGTATCACATCCCGTTTTCATGCAATCATGGGGATCCCTATTTTTACATATTCCCTAGGAATGACAAAATTCATGTGCGCACTACGAAGGCTGTATAGACGTACCTTCCGCATATATCTGCAGTAGTAGCAAGTTTACTGCGGTCGATATTCCGAAGCATGTGGTAACTTTAGTACGCCTACATGTATGGATGCCAATGACCTGATGATGTCTATCATCCATCTGAAATACAGTCGGATGGTCCGGTCATTGCTCACCCAGGGTGAACTGAACGCATCTTTGTAAGAGTTGTAATTGCCGAAGTTGTCCTGAGCTGTTGACTTCGAGGTTGCATGAAAATGACTACTGGACCATGGCACATGAGTAACATTTTATCGTACAGAGAAGCCAGAGCTGCGGAGGCTCTTCCAGTCAGATGGTAAACTACTTTGTGTATTGCAGTGAAGTTGCGGGCCTACTACCTACTCGATATGGGACTCCCAGCATACGATGCAGGTGAGTGGCGACTGTTTGTTGACACTTCCAAGAGCAGTTTAGTGTGTTGTTACACAACGGCAACAGGTATGCTTCGGTTCCAGTAGGGTACTGGGTACGGATGAGAGAGAGTATGCAAAATCAAGACAGTTTGGAGAAGCTACAATATCTGGTACATGGATGGTAAATATACGCGCCGACCTCAAAATGGTAAACATTTGCTCAGTCAGCAAGCAGGTTCACCAAATATACCTGCTTCATGTGCTATTGGGACAGCCGGCGGCAAAGGATCACTGGACCAAAAGAGAACACCGAGGAAACCTGACGCCAGGTGACAGGAGCATCGTACGTGAACCATTTGTACAGAGAGAAAACATCATCTACCTCCACTACACATAAAACTTGGTTTGATGAAACAATTCGTGAAGGCCCTGGACCATGATGGAGAATGCTTCCGCTATATATGCTCAACGTTTCCTGGTCTGGGTGAGAAGAAGAAAGCTGGGATATTTGATGGCCCACAAATACGACACTCCTCCGTGATGCTGCCCTTTGCTACAACAATGACTGTGCTAGAGGCAAGAGCGTGGATTTCCTTTTCAGATGTAGCACAGAACTTTCTGGGGCAGGAAAGCCGAGAAACCACTAACATTGTACAGGAACTGCTAGATAGTTTTCATTCTCAGGATGTAGAATGAGTATGAAGTTGCCTACCTACATTCTCACCTAAGAAAATTCCCGGATAACCTGTGATGTTAGTGATGAGCAGGGTGAACGCTTCCATCAAGATCTAAAGTTCATGGAAGGACGTTACCAGGACAAGTGGGATATCAATATGATGGCCGACTATTGTTGGAGCTTGATGAGGGATATTCCAGACTCTATGCACAGTAGATCGCCTACGAAGAGAAAGTTACTACCATCGTAGGTATGTTTACATTAACTAAACCCATTCCTTCTATTACAATCATTGTTGTCCCATATTACTCTTTATTCATAGTTGTATTATATGTTTAACATATATCTTTCAAAGACATGTATCATATCATTATGATTTGTTTCTTCCTCCTTCATATAACCAATATATAACCCCGCCACACCCAAATACCAAAGAGCCGGGGTCTGAGACCCTCCCCGGAGGGGGGAAATAGTCCTACCCTGTCGTTCTCGAAGGCCGAGAGACCCCGACTCCAACCATCTTTGCGGTTTACCCTTTGGTATTCCTTTAGTTAAAAAAAAAAAAATTTGAAACTGACGGAGTCGTAAACTTAACTGGTCCTGAGCTATATTTTTGAATCATGTCCGTCACCCTTAAATTGACTGTTAGGATAATATACAAGAAATATATAAAAAAACATAACAAAAACAAAAAATCAAAACTGACCGAGTCGTAAACATAACAGGTCCTATATATATATATATATATATATATATATATATATATATATATATATATATATAGTATATATATATATATATATATATATATTATATATATATATAGCATATATATTAAATATAAATATATTACAAGGTTATTATATATATATATATATATATATATATATATATATATATATATATATATATATATATATATCCCAATAATTGTGATAGACCCTCTGAAAAAGGTAAAAATCATAAAATTTACAAATCTGTGTTACACACAATATCCCACAAATGCGGTGATATGCAAAAACCGATTACATTTTTGAAATCAGCACATCAAAAATCAATTGCAAACCCCGTCCAAGAAATTTAATGTTTACCAGTGTTATATACAAAGCATTAAAACAAAAAGTAAATAATTATTTCTACCTATAGCAAACCATTCACATATTAAAAATAAATTAAATGAAAATTGAAAAGTCTCGTGTAGGTAAAGATATTAAACTAAACTTCATTTTAATAGCTCTAATGTTAAAATGACAGAACATTGGCAGTCCTCCATTTTCAGGGGATAACCTATTTCTGTGGCTTCCATAAATATCTGTTCTAAATTCTTTCACTTTCGACTGATCACGGTGGAGCTGAAAGGTATTTATTGCTAGTTTTTTCAAATTCATATAAACTATTTCCAATGTTTTTCCACCAATTGAAGGGAATATCAGCTGTCTTCACTGGTCAAAGTAGCAAACTTATATATTTTGTTTATTTTTTGATGTAATTCCGTATGTAGCCTACTTTTGGGCACAATAATCACATCGTGCCAGAAGAATGTGGGGATTAAGCCACTCGTTTCTTTCTGTATGACGATTTTGATGCCACAATTTCTTTTAAACAATCCATTAAAGAAGTAAAAACATTCAGCTTCACTTTCCCCACAACGTAAATCATCGTCAGCAGAAGAATCAGGAGCTAAATTTTTATGCGTGCCTCAACGACCATATTTTTTTATTGATTCATCTGATTCATGTTTAAAATAGCTTGAATCGCAGATCTAAGAAAGTAGCTACACACAAAGATTTATCACATAGAAACTAGGAAGTCTTTTTTTCTACTGATTTCTTAAGCTCATCGAAAGTGTAATTATTCCACTGAAGTTTTTGCTTTTAATTTAATAGCCTTATTTAAAAATAGATTTATTGCTAAAATGGAAGGGATCACTTGGGCAGACTGTTACTCAATGCTAATGCTTGTTTTAGTGGGATGATGCTGTCAAATGGCTCGCTAAATGGAATAATTTTGCCACTGAAAATCAGTCAACATTTTCTGATTGCATTCAGCAGCGCATATGGATAGGGGAACTTTTTTGTTCAAACAATCTTTTACATATCATAAATTCTGTTCCAGCATGTAGAAAAGTCTTGAATTAATTTATGTTGCTTGACATTCAGCTGCATCTGTAAAGTTTTAAGTTTTGCAGCTGCCGTTGCTGACTGGTGAAAATGAGAGGATATGCTTCTGCAAGTAACAAAAATATCTTTAACAGACTTCTGACATAATATTGAATCGTGAATGCATGGTTGCAACATGTGAATAAAAACATGAAATTGATAGCAAGCCAATCTCTCTCCTTTATACCAGCTACCATGTTGGTCCATTATCCCGTATCACTAACTGAATTCTATTTTTAATATTGAAAATGTCAAGGCTTATAGGATCTGACAAATGACAGATTTTCGCCATGGCTACAAAATTTTGGCTATATTTTTATTATTTTGGAAAATAAATTTAAAATTTCAATTTTAAATTGAAATAACTTTCCTTATGTTGACGTAATTTATTGTTTATAAAGCTCAATATTCGGCCCGAATAGTTCGGCAAAAAGCCGAATACCGAATATTCGTCTAAAAGTATTCGGCCGAATACTGAATACTACCCGAACATTCGCACATCCCTAATATATATATATATATATATATATATATATATATATATATATATATATATATATATATATATATATATATTATTATATATATATATTATTATTATGGTAAGAAATATTATTATTATTATTATTGGTTATTATATATATATATATTATTACATATATAGTTATATATATTATTATATATTACATATATATATATATATATATATATATAGTTATATAGATATATTATTATTATTGTTATATATATATATATATATATATATATATATATATATATATATATATCCCTAAAAGTTTTTTTTTTTTTTTGTTTTTTTTTAAAGAATTTGAAGGTCAAATGAGTTCACTAAACAAAATTACATTCATACTAGACATTAAATTTCAGCCTCATATTATAAGATGGTAGTGAATAAATCTAACTTCTGACATTTATAGATACAAACAAGCAACTTATAAACAAATAAATTAGTACTGAAATTGAATGAAAAGTTTTGTTTTATTTATATCAATATTTTCACAATCGCACATGCTGCTGCTTTTCAATCTTCATATACAGTCAAGTAAGGAAAACACACTGGATAAAACATTTGCCTGACATTAAAAAAACAGGTGTTATTTTAAAAATAAAAAATAACTGCCATTATTAAATTCAAAATTCCTTAAAGCAAATTTGAAACAGAAAATACTTTTTCTACAATCAAAGTTATATTCTGAAAAAAGCTCAATATGTTCTATTTCTCCTTTGAAACTTAAAAATATTTATTTTTCAACCTCCTTATATAAAACAAAAGCTGACACACTTAAATAATAAGACTTTTTCTAACTTATATGAGCCATTACTACTTTTTGTCAATAGAGGACTGTTCACAAAATAAATTTGCTTGAAAAATAAAAAATGTTTTTTTCAACTGGTGGTCTAATATTTCATTTGAAAATAATTAAAGACTTGGCAAAAATACTTAAAAAAATTTTATTCAAATATTTTCTAATTTTGGAAAGAAATATCTGTAAGCTCAATTACATTAAGTCTACTTATATATAATAGCATCTCGACACTACAGCTCAAAAGAAATAGATTTTCACTGGAAAAAGCTGAAATGCTTCTATTTTTGTACCACATTTTGTGAATTTTAAATTTTTGATAATTTAAAAAATCTAGTCATATTAATATTCTTTATTCTCCTACATTTTAAAAATAAACAAATTAATGTAATTATTAATTAACAATGAATTAAAATTATGAATCTTTTGTTTAATTAAATAAACAGTAAAAACTGCAACTTTTATAAATCTAGTTGTTATACTCAAAACTGTCTAAATTAAAATTTCTTCTAATTTATTTTACTATTCATCTGATTTTTATGATATTTTTGATGAAGATATAATTGAGTGAGTTACAAAATTTCAATAAATGTATTAGATTTATAGCTTCTTTAAACAATATCCAAAAGTAAAAAAATCTCTTCATAGATTTTTTCACAATTTTATGGCAGAGGGTAGAAATTTTTTGTCAAAAGTTAAAATTTGATCTTATGTTTAATTTATTTTCATATTTAATTTTCTTTTTTTTTAAAGAAACAAGAGTAAATTGAATTTAAACGAGTTACACATCTTCATTTAGGTATTTTTATATATACCAATCATTTTACCTCTAGGCACACAATATCCAATTTGAAACTGACCACTCAATGATGTTCCCGGGGTTCAAATTGCTGGCTATATTGAACAAATTTCTAAATAAAAGATATGCAACTTGTCCAATTCAATCTACTCTAAAAAAATAAAAATAAAATTTTAATGAACAGTAAATTTTTTTTTTAAATTTTGACAATTTTAATGCCTCTTTCAGACAATTTAAAATAATCTACGGTGAAATGTTTTCTATTTGTTAATGGTTTGTTTTAAGGAGGCATAAACCCAAAACTTTTATCTGGTGTTTTTTTTTTTTTTTTTAAGACAAAACCACTCAAAATTGCAATTCATATTGAACCAGACAGATAATCAAATTAATAGAGAAAATTACTTTGAATAAAAGGTTTGTAATTCAACCAATTATATCTACTCCATAAAATTCCTAAAAACTGGATGATGAATTGTTAAAAAATAATTATAGTAAATTTTAAATTGACAATTTTTTTCAGGGCTGCAGAGCCGGAGCCACTAGGTGTTGGGTGGAGCCTGAGGAAAATTTTTTTTTAAGAGGAGCTGGAGTGAAATTTTTTTAGGGGTAGAGTTGGAGCTGTTCTCAGCTCTTGTATTTTTTTGAATCCAAAAAATCATAATGGTTTAAAAAATTTGCCTCCAGGTTTGTTGATATTCATAAGAAAACATTAAAACAGATTGAATTATGAATTGAAATAAAAAAAAAAAAAATTTTTGTAACTTAATAAAGAAAAAAATTGCAGTAGGCCTATCTTATTTATTATTTGTTGTATCAAAATGAAATTTTCAGAGCATATATAATTGGGCAAGGCACATATTTATTATTTAAATCATAAGCAACAGAAACAACTTAAAATCTGTTAAGGTTTGAGCAGGGGTACCTAACTTTTGGGTATGTAATTATTGAGAAATCAAAAATTCCTTGATTATTAGGGTCTAACACTTCAAAATAGAGAATTGAATACCCTTTTGAATTGTGTGTATATTTTCAATAGCTAAAAAATATTTTATTCATGATATACAGCCTGGAGTATTGAAGGAGGGGGAGGATCATTTGAAATATATTTTGGCAAGTCATAAATGAAAAATCATGATAACCTTTATAATTTATCTGATCAGTTACAAAATTCATAAGCAGTGTTGTGTATTAATTGGGGAGAGGTAATTCCATTCAGATCCATAAAAATTAAGGCTCAAATTTCAAAATATGTGTTCTTCCCCCAACATACATTGCCCACTTGGGGAAAATATTAGTACTTTGAATTTAGGATTTTATGAATAATAAAGAAGTTATCAGATTTTTCAATTATGAAAAGCCTAAAAAATTCAAATGAAACCCCATACCTCCACCCCCCCCCCCCACCCCCCCCCCCCTTAATACCAATCAAATTATAATTAATATAATTTTAAAAATATTTTTCCCCCCTTTTTCTCAAAAGTATTATTAGTAAAAATTGAAATATATTTATATATATTTCTCCCATCAATTTTTATACTTTTCTTTTTTGTTTCGAACAAAAATTTTAGGATTCTCTAGTTTCTGAACCATTGGAAGAGCTGCGTCAAATTTACAAATGATTTTAGATAAACCGAAACTAAAGGATTACTTTCAAATCTAGATAATCTGACAAATGCTGACTCTAACCACCTTGGTTAGAAAATAATGCATTATGACTCAATCCTCTTGACGCAAGAACCTGCTGCTATAGAGTAGGTAATGAACCTCGTCCAATCCATGGATAGACGGTTCATAGGAGTGCATAATTACCACATACACACCCACCACACACAAATACACATATTTAATATATATATATATAATATTATATAAATATATATATATTATTATATATATTTATCATATATATATATTATATATTATATAATTATATTTATAGTATTATATATATATATTAAATATATATATATAATAAATTTAGTTTATATATATATATTATATATATATATATATATACTATATATATACCTATATTATTATGATTATATTTTATATAATACTATATTAATGTATCTTATATATATATATATGTGGTTATATATATATATATTTAGTGATGGGACGATTATGAAATTTTTTCCGATGACGATGACGATTAGAGCAAATTTGGCCGATGACGAGATGACGATGACGATTAATTTCTCTCTCTCTCTCTCTCTCTCTCTCTCTCTCTCTCTCTCTCTATATAATATATATATATATATATATATATATATATATATATATATAAGTATATATATATTATAATATATTAATTATATAAGTATGATTATTAATATATATATATTATATTACCGTTAATATTATAATATATAATTATATATATAATAATAATATATATATATATATATAATATATATATTATATATATATTATATATATAAGGCTGTAGACAGGGAGGTCAGGGCGTTCAACCTCCCGAAATTATTTAGCGATCAAAAAATTTTTGATTCCTTTTAAGTCTCAATGATAATAATAATAATAATAATTAGTAATAATTAATAATTAATAATAATAATAATAATAATAATAATAATAATAATAATAATAATAATAAATAAATAATAATAACTAATAAATAATAATAGTTAATCAATTGAAATTGAAAAAGTATATTATTAATATATAAATGATTTAACAGACGTTTGTGTCCCGTAACGATTTCTTAGGTCAAAGTGGGCTGTTCCTCATACATGTTAAAATAATATTTAGACCAGGGACTTTTAAATGTTAAGGTTTCCAAGTTTGCAGCATGATACAAAATTGGCTACCTCAATAAGGAATAATGATTGATGTATCAAAGATTTAAAAGAGAAAAAGGAGGTGAGCAGTAATCGTTGATTGAATGACAGGTCTTCCTTCGTCAGCTAAATCTTTTTTCCTCATCATTCATTCCTTTCTAAAACTAAATCTTTCTTTCTCATATTCCATGGTTCGATGTTGCTTATTCTCTGGCCATTCAGGCTAGAGACAGTACCTGTCGGGGTGGAAAAATTCTCGTTTCTCCTATCACTCTCTACGCTAATTTTTCGATTCAGCTAGAAATTTCGTCGCAGGCGAATTTACGTCGTTCGTACGAGCAAACTGCTTTTCCATCAAAGGAAAATGCGTCTACCTCCGGTGGTTGTTTCTCCTTATGACAAAATCTTCATCTCTTAGCAACTTCTTGTAAATCTGCCTTTTCTTCCTCTTATTCGATCGATCATTGTGTTGCTGATTCTCCAACTGAAAAGGTAATCTCTTCAGCCCTCGCGTTAAACTATATTCTCTATGTCTCAATTACTAGCACTTTTCCCTCCCTCAAGTGTTGCGAAGCTCTCAATGTCCAACCTCTTATTTCCGGAAAAAAGGGAAGCCGCCTCCCTTCTTGATCCTTATTTCTAACTATCGCCCTTGTAGCTCTCACTTGTTATTCTATCTAAAATCTTGAAACCCTTCTCAACTCACTTTCTTCTTAGATTCATCTGGAAACTCACTTCCGATTCGCCTAGTGACGGCTCTCGTTGCTTACGAAGTCTACTGCGACTTATGGCTTCCGACACTCCAAGTATATTGGAGATATATTTTCCTATCTTTAAGAATTATGGTCTTGCCCTTTGGGCCTATCGCGAGTTTGGTCACCTATTTTGTGGTGGCGCGCGTTCATTCTCTCCAAGTTCCTCTTCCTTGTGTTTCCTTCTTCTATTTTCTTCTTATTTTCTTAGCTTTCTTTAAAATCGTTCAATGTTGGCTGTTGATGATGGTGAGACTTCTTTTTCCTTTCTTGTCAATAGTGCCGTTCCTCAGGGTTCTGTGTTATCTCCTATTTTATTAACTCATTAACTACTATCATAGCTACTCATCTAACAATTTTCATTCAAATGTAGAGGAATCGAAACTCCATACATTTATTCACCTTTAATCTGCTTCCTCTTTTGCATCTAGATTTATCTCTCATCTTAATATTTCCGATACTATTCTTGCGATCTGAATAGAATTTCTGGTGGAGTCATCTCAACCTTATGAAATTCAACTTTTTAAAAACTCAACTTCTACAAATCTTCCCCTAAAGACGTCTAATTTTTCTATTTCTTTCGATGTTTCACCAGTCATTCCTGTTCACAATATAAGAATCTTCGGCATAACATAAACAAAAATGTCTTGGAAACTTGATATCACAGCGGTTCCTATTGCGACCTCAATGAAGCTGTAGATTCTGTTCATACTGCGAGTTTTTTCTCTTATCAGCTGTTCCAAGTATACAAGGGTCTCATCTGCCCTTGTATGGGATACTGCTTTCATATCTAGGGAGGAAGTTTAGGTTTCACATGTCTTTTGAATAGGGTCGAGTCAAAGGCCAAATGGTTTAGAAACTGCTACTTATTTTATAATTCATTTGATCCTTTATCTTTCAACGCGTTGTTTGTGCTTTGTCTCTATTCCATAGGTTCTACAGCTGCATGTGCTGGGAGAAACTGACCACTCGTACGCCACCACCTTTATGACGCCTTCGTTGTACAAGCGGTACAGTGCACATAAGTTACGAGCAATATTCAATGTACCTATTAGGGCACTCCAGGTCTTAGTTTTGCTGTGTGTGCCTCCTTCTTTCCCACCACTCTCTGTTTTGTGGAATTCTCTTTCTTCCTTGGATTATTTTTCCTACTTGAATTTAATCTCCTCATTTTAAAGCCTGCCTGCGTCTGTGCTCATTGCGTAAATTGCTCGCTTTAGAGGGTGAAACTTTTGAGAGACTACAGCCTCTCCTCCTTGGAATAGGGCTTCTGCCCCGTGAAATTTGTTTGGTTTCGTGGTTGTGACAACTGTAAAAAAAAATCCTTAATGTGGCAAGATTGATATGGTGCAAATGAACTGAATCTCTTATCCCCCCATCCAAAACATCATTCAGATATCCAGAAATACTGTACTCTTTCAACATTACCCTCAGATGGATCATATTGTCGCAACCACACAAATTTTGACCTTTTCAAATCACTATTTTTCAACCTTTATGACTTCTAGTACTCACACACACAAAATCTACCATAGCTCTCTTACCACAACTCACTCATCAGAATGCAAATTCTTCTATCCCGCCTCTCAATTCCTTTCCACAGCAACACAAAAACACATTTCACACTACAACCACTCATTTTCACGTTTCCTTTCATCTTTGTTTCTAGTCACAGAGAGCCAAATCAAATTATGCCCTTCTAAAAACAATCCATCACCTCTCCTTCATCTCCTCAAATTTATCCTCTGGGACATTTTCATTATACAGATACATTCATTACGATTTCGCCGAAGGATAGAGGGCGCTTTACTGCGGATGCGCTTCTCCGAGGCATGCACTAGCATTCCTGGCAAAAAGATAAGTGGTAGTAGGCAGCCAACCTATATATATATACCTTAGTCGCCTTATACGACACGCAGGACATCGATGTGGGGGCAATTTTTCTCCCTACACGTAATGGATATAAGGGATAGGGATGTCTGTAGAGTTGTCTAGAGATGGGATGTGGATATTAGTATGTGTATTATGATATGTTGTCTGGGGGATATGACAGAAACAGAAACGCATAACAGAAAGGCGAAACCTATTAGGCACTGGAATGTTCATACATAAGAAAAGTAATAAATCAAGTATATATATGCTTTATACATATATTATTAGATTGTATATATATATATATACTAATATATATATATATTTATTAGATAATATTATATATATATATATATATATATAATAATAATAAGTATATATATATATATATATATATATATAATATATATATGTATATATATATTATAAATTTATTATCATAATATATTATTATTATTATTAATATTGCTAATTATTCATTATTATATATTTATTTATATTATTATTTTTTGAGTTTTATATATTATTTCAAAATCTTTTAATATTTTGTTAAATTAATTCGGCAATAAATAATCGGCAAATTGCGATTGACGGATGACGATGACGATTAAAAATATAAATGCCGATTTTGCGATGATCGATGGACGATTTAATCGTCCATCACTATATTATATATATATATTATTATATATTAATAATATATATATATATATATATATAAATATATATTATATTTATTAATATTAATAATTATATACTTACTTCTGCCCCATGGCCCACCTTAAGTTGGAGGGCGCCACACCGCTTTTCCAGAAGCGGCCACGCTCTTGCGGTGGGTTCTCACAAGGTCGAAAAGGGAAAGATATAAATAAAGAAGCTGTGCACAGGGACGGTTCGAGAGGGTCAGTACCCATGAAGCGAGGATGCCTCTATGGTGTCCTGGAATGTGACATCTGGTGGCAAATGGTGGAGGTAACCATTGTCTAGTTTGAATCTTATAATTTATATTGTAATAGTTCATTCTCTGAATAAAGTTTCTCCGTGCGAGGTCAATATGGTTTTTTTCTGGACAGTGTTTCTTCTATTGCGGGAAATTTTTGGGGGAGGGGGAGTTTAATAAATTAAATTGTTATTGGGGCGATTTTGTAGGTATGTGTTAGTTAGTTGTTGTATGGATATGTGTTGAGCCTATGACCCTTATTGGGAGGGGAGAGGAATAAAGTTGTAGATGCATTTTATAGATTTTGCTGGTGAGGAGGGTGGGGATTTTTAGTCTGTGTCAGGAGGGGTTTGAGAGAGAATATTGGTGACATGGGTGGGTTTGGACTTTTAGGGTTTTCGGTCTTAGAATTAGGTCCCCACCATTATCCAGGGTGGTGTGAGATAGGAAGGATGTAGTCTTCGTCATGGTAATTTTGTGATGGGGGTAGTGTTTTAGTGCATTAAAAGTAGTTCTTAAACATTACAAATTAGTTTAAGTTGTGATTTGTTAATTTTTTGACTTAGATTTTGACAGTGCTGGGAACCATGCGGGAGAAGCATACTTTATATTTGTTCTGAGGAGTGTTTGTATAAATTGGTGGTGGTAAAGGTGTGTTTCCTGTCCCTGAAGTTATGGTTGGGAAGGGTTCAGAGGGTGTTTAGTTTTTGTTGGGTTTGATTGAATGGTGATTTTGGTCGATGTGTATGGTGAGAACGTCATGGTGTGTCATTTAAGTTAAGTCCTAATATTTTGGGTTGTTTTAGGGGCGAGGATAGTTGTTCAGGAGAATATGTGGTGGAGTGGATGTTGTGGCAGTCGGTGTGTTAGAAGGTTTAGATGAAGATTTTGAGGGGGGAAAGCAGTCATTTCTGTTAGAGAGTAACCAAGTTTCTAATTGTTGTAAATATTCTTGGGTGTGTGATGATTGGCTATATTTACATCTGGATGATTGAAATGAGCTGATATCATCTAAGTATGTGAATAAGTTTGGTGGATGGTGCTTTGTTAGGGAGGAGGGCGAAAAATTAGAGAAATGGAGATGAGAAATGGCCCGGGGAAAAGGTTGTAATTTTTAATGGAGTGAGAGGGGATTTGGCAAAACTGTTAGTGAGAAATTAGAAAGCCATTTTTTGTTGTTATTTTTATGGTAAAGAAGTTGAAAAAAATGTGACTCGTCAATAGCGGATGTCGATTGCTGTGGAATGGATCATGGGTGATGGGATTGGTTGAACCATTTAATTGAGTGTCCTGGTGAGGATAGGTTTAAGGGCTGTGAGTGTGGAGTGGTTGCTCATAAGCCGTTGAAATCTTGGCGAGGATAATTGAGCGAGTAATATTAGTTCTCCAGAGTTTACAGATGGAGGAGAGGAGGGAATTGGGGCAATTAAGGTTGATGGGAGTTGGGTCTATTTTATTGGTTATGAGTTTTTGGGGAGTATGAATGTCTTGTTCAGATTGAATTGTGTATATTAGTTAAGTTGCCAGGATTTGTTGATAATGTTTTTCTGATGATAACCGGAGAAGTGCCTTTTCCACAGAGGTGTTGTTTTAGATGTAGAGTTAGAGATTGAGTCTGGTCCTGTAACCCACTCCAAAAGTCATTTATTATAAGAAGTCGCTAACAATTAATATCAGATAATTAGAAGAAAAGCTAAAATAATGTAAGAAGTCAGCAATGGTAAGAAGAATAAATAGGAACCCGGCATCACCTACGCATCAGCTAATAAATTGAAATTGGCACATCACATTTGATATCTATATATATATATATATATATTATTATTATAATATATATATTATCATAATATATATATATATATATATATTTATCTATAATATATATAAATATATAATATTATCATATTTAAAATAAATTTCAATAATTTATTTAAATACTGTAATATTGTATTTTCTCTAATAATTATTAGAGTACTTAAATAAAGCAGTCGAGTACTTAAATACAGTATTCGAGTATATATTATCTTTTTATATATTAGAGTTTATTAAATACAGCATTAGAGAGTAAACTGTAAATTACATTTTGAAAATACGTTACAACACAAACAATAAAATACATATAAATACTGGTATATATATATTATTATTTTTTATATGATTATAATTAAAGTTTATTTTATATACTTAATATATATATATATTATATATATCGTATATTATTTGCATATATTAGTTTATATGTAATATATCCTAATTTATATTATCATATAATATACACTTAATAGTATTTACTATAATAATACTAGCTCCCACTATCAGAAATGGGGATTGATCTCCGGGTATTATATCATATATATATATATATTAAATATATATATAAATATATATTTATAAATAAGTAAATTAAAATATATTATATTATTATATTAATATATAATATACTATGGTATATTTTATAATAATTATTATTAGATATTATATTATTATAAGGTATAATTATAATTATTAGTATAAATATATATACTATTATATAATATAGTATAATTATATATATATATATTATTATTAGGTATATAATTTAAATACAGTATTAGAGTATTTAAATACAAGTATATAGTATATATATATATATATATAGATTATAATACGTATTATTATAATTTAATATATATTATAATTATGATAGTGAAGTATATACTTTACCACAAATTTCTTGTAGAATGGAAGTTCCTTCGGTCTTATAGCAGCACTAAAGGTCCTATGTTTTCCAGAAACAGGCCCTCTAGTATAGGCTGCTTTTCCCCCACATGGTTATAAATTTTAATTTTTAATAGTTTCTATAAATCAATTTATTTATAAACTATGAAAACTAAAAATTATTTAAGGTAAGTGGTTTTAGAGACCACTGAAAATCATATAGCCATTTAGAAGTTGATTTTTTACCTAATTATTGGTTGCTCATATAAATTTAATATAAATCTTAAATAAAAATAACTATATTTTGTACCCCCAATCCCTTTTTCTTTATAAAGCCACATACATTTATATATCTAATAGCTCTACCACCTCTTTTTCAACTGAATTAAAAACTACTAAGTATATATATAACCACAATTCATTTTAGTGCGCAAGCTTTTCGTTTCTGGAATTATCCAGAAGCTTGCCACTAATATAATTAATTCTTTAAAAAAAAAAAATTCTAACTTACAAATTAACTTTCTAACTTATGAAAATTTTTTGAACAAATTGAAAAATTTCTGGGTCTCTAAAGTTGGTGTATTGGTTCGCTGTCATACAGTCATTTACCATTATTTAATATAATATAATATATTAAATAATATATATAATATACTTATATATTATAATTATATCATATATAATATTATATCTATATATTATATATATATATATATATTAATATATATATATATACTATATTATTATATTATTTATATTATTATAAATACTATATATATACTATACTTATACTATTTTATCATATTATTAAATGCTAAACACTATATTTCACAATTAATCACAGTGTCAAGTTTACTATCTTTAATATTAATATTATTTATTATGGGCAATACTATTATAATAATATTAAAATTATGCTCTTATTACTTACTTTTCACTATATATTTATTAATTAACCATTATTTTACTATATCCTATCAAAAAATTAATTATTAACGATATTATTTTTATCATTTAGTTATCCACCCAACTTTTTTATAACTATACTACTATTAATATGTTTTAAATAGCGGATTTTGTACAATACCAGAAAATGATGCCGATGTACCCATACTTCTATTTTTTTATGGTGGCTGATACCGATTACTAATTATATATAATGACACCAGAGTAATAAGAGAGATATAGACATTATGTTAAATATTAATAATAATATTTACTGCTGGCAATCAGATTCATCCCTGTACAAACCAAAACTTAGTCATTATTCATATTTGTCTGTGGCCAAGTATATTTATTTTATAATTTAAATAGTATACGCCTAGGAATATTAAATGCAAATATAATATTAATACCTTTTTGTTTATGTTTGTTTATTCAAAAATATTCCTTTTCATTCCCAGTGAAGTATGAGTATTATCAATAGCTTAGGCATTTACTAACTTTTATGTTTTACATTGATTACAATTTACAAGAAAAAGATTTATGTTTAATACTAAACTCATTTGATTAATCATTCACAATTATTAATGAAAAAGAAGAGACCTCAATTAATTCAGCTGAAAAGACCAAATAAAAAAATGCTATACCAAACATGACATAATAATAATATATCCTTTAAGATAAAGATAGATATCCATTCAATTACTATCGAAATTTCAAAAATTCTCTACATTGTGAGCAAAAACCCATTATAAGCTGTTCAACTAGATATTTGGCCGAGAGCTTTTCCTTTTTTGGGGGTGTTTTTACTATTCCAACCTACACTACAAATTACCGCTCTATGTTCTCGATATGTTAATAATGATGTAGGGATGGAGGCTCTGATAAATTATTTGCTTGCAAGCACTGATTAGATAATGGAAACCTCTGGCTCCCATTTTCATCCATCACTGGATGAAAGGATTCTTCTTTCTGTTATTGGCAGCATCTCCCATGTATTTGTATGAAGCGCTTCATTTCCTCCTTTTTACACATTGTATTGCAACATTTGAATTATCTTGCTTCCCCTTGTATTGACTGTCTTCCATTTTTAATCGATTGGTGGGTCCTTGCATAATGATTCACTTTTGAAGGTGATGAGAGTCATGCCAAATTTTCGGTTATGAACTTTTCAAAATCTAACATTATTTCCCAAAATCTGGCTCTTCATGTTCAGTAGGTTTAATTGCTGAAAAACCACCATCGTCACTATCATGGCTGTCGCACAGTGAGGTTGCTAAGATTATAAGGGGCAGGGCTTTCCACTTTGCTTGTGAATCGTTTTTTTTTTTTTTTTTTTTTGCTCACAATCGAGCAAGTCTCCTCAGTTTATGCTTAATTTAAAATTGCATTCTGAAGTGGTTCATTATTATCATCAGAGATTGCCTTCCTATGTGGGTGGTGTACGCAGCCTAGCTTAATTGATTTCTTATTAGAACCTTCTGTTATTTATTTCTTACAGGGTCTGTCACCGTAGCCGCTCATGGGGCATGAGACCTCCTATTCAAGATCTGAGGTTGGTGTGTTTCTGTAAACGTTCTCAAAAATTCAGCCTTATTAACACAAATTATGCCAAGATATAGCATAGACCGCAAGGATTTAACAGTCGCAGGAGATTAACTTAGGAAGTAGGAATACAGAAGATGACAAGGTTAATTCCACAGAACACGAGGGTGGCAGCGGGGAAAGGAAGGGATTGCACCGCAGAGAACTGTCTGGAGTGTGGGTAGGATATCCAACACAAAGTAATCTCATGGTGCCAAAACACGGAGCATCCCCTATGTGCACTATGACGTAGAGTCGCGTCTGTAAAGATTGGGTGGTGTCACGCGAATGAGCGTTAAAGTTCCCTCGAAGTCACTTGCCTGCAATGTATCTCTATAGAAAAGAGTTATAAGTATAGCACAAATCGCCCGCGCAAAGATAAGAGTCAACATTCCGTGAACTAGAAAAGAATAGCAGGACAGTTATAAGCCAATTTTTGTCTTTAACTCGACCCTATCCAAAAAGACGAATGAAAAACCAAAGCCCCTCCCAGATATGAGAGCTATACTCCATACAAGGAGGGAGTATGAGACCCTTGTATAGCTGGAGTAACTGAGAAGTGGGAAAAAAAGGTCTCTCAGTCTAAAGAGAACTCCAGTCTTTGATGCCACCCTAGCAACCATTGTGTTATGAGGTGATTTACCAAAAACATTTTTTTGTTATTTGATATTGTTCAATTAAAGCCAAGGGATGTTTTTCTGTATTAGTCAACGAGTGAAGAGTACGAGAAGTAACGTCAAATGAGATGGAAAAGTTAGGTTTGTCAGATGAGGGAGTATTTGTTAGAAGAATATGGGTTTTTAAAGAATTAAATTTTAAAGGTTGAACGACAGCCCACCCAGGATAATTCTTATCCGAGTAATCTTGCAAAGAATTAGAACAGAAGATTAATACAGAGAGGGCAATTCTAGAGGTAAAGGGAGTCAGAATTTGAAATTGTAGTTTGGTATAGACATGAAGGGTATAGTTCATATCGGCATTTATGATTGTGTGAGAGGATGTTTAGAATGTGGCAGGTAGATGATCATTAATGAAAGCAACGCAGGAATTAATATAGGAGATAATACAGAACCCTACTATTGACAGTGCTACAGAAAAGAAATAGAAGTCGCCCCATCAACAACAAGTCCGGATAATTTGAGCAATTGAAGGAAAAGCAGTAGAAACATAAGGCAAAGAGATAAGAGGAGAACCCAAAGGAGTGCGGAACTTGTAGAATCATAGTGAAAACGCGTGCCCACTACTGACCTGGGTATCCAACCATGCAACTTGGATTATATCATGCCACCACTTACAATCTCTTCACCATTATGATTTTTCTAAGAGTCGCGAAAACCATAAATCTGTTAAATAAGGAGAGATATATCGGCTTAAGTAGACCCGGAGTCCCGAATTAGCATACGTCTTGGCAGATATTAGAAAAGAAGATAATGTAGATTCAAGAATGAATGATCTATTGAAGTGAGAGTTGAGAATGAGGCGTTCATTCAAAGAAGTATCTAGATGGGCACATAACTTAATGTTAGAGCTGATACTAAGTACGGCTCGAATATTAGAAGGAAGCATTGAGCGGTCCCTTTCCTATTTTTCGGAATGTTTATATGATTTGACATTGGCGTGCTTTCCAACACAGGGGAAAGTCTGATAGTAATATTAATGGGCTATATAAAGAATTATAGTGGTTGAATGAGGGTTAGGCAAGGGTCAGCACGGCAAGCACACTCCCACCAAACTCATTTGGGAATGACATTCCCGGTTTAGCCACCAGCCCTTCCTACATTTCATAATTTCAGGAGCATATGCATACCGATCAACGTAATCACAGGTAAATAGCATAGCGACACCCTGAGAGACAGAGTAAATGAGGTAGGAATTTGAGAGAATGACAGAATCTTGTTCCAGGAGATTTGAGTTTAGAGAAAATTAGACAGGACAAAAGAATTGCCTTTTCAGTGGGTTATTTATCAACAGAACCATCAGAGCGGATAAGAGGAGGAAAGGATGTATTACAAAGTTTGTTAGAAATGTTTTTGACAAGAGACCAGAAAGCTATTTTGTCATATAGTAGGAGTATACCAGGACGGTCAAGCGCCTACTTTACAGTTTAATGAAAGTTCTGCTTTGGCTTATCGATAAGAGTCCCCTTGCAATGATTCTAGTATATCTGAATTGAAATATTAAGCTCAATATAAGTGATAAGAGAATAGATTTTTCCAACAGCCTGGTTGAATAACGCGCACAATGTCTGGTTAGCCTAAATAGCCAGAGAACAAGCACGATCGAACCATGGATTTTTTGGAAGAAAAAGATTTAGTTGTTAGTTGAAGATGGAATGAGACTGCTCATCCCATCAACGATAGGCAGCCCCACTTTATCGGGCAGAAGCCGAAGCGTCTTCAGAATAAAAGCAGTCACTCCAATTTAGTTAGGCATAGAAAGAACGCAATTGCCCCGCAATCAGTCCCATTCAAAGCTGCCAGAAAAGACCAAGCATAGGCAGGATATTTGGAGTTTGGGAGAGAACAGAACGAATTATTAAAATAAGGGGATATAAGTTTTAGGTCAGATTTACCGATAGGGAGAGAAAGGTGGTGTTATTTATAGAGAGAAGGACTAGGGTGAAACATAGGTTGTGTTGATTCAAGAATTTGGTTGGGACGATCCGGATGGGGTGTGTGTAGGTTCTTTAATTAGTGCTCCAGATCGTTGAGGAATACTGAATGTTTCGGCCCTTCCTCCCCACCTAATCAGTATAGAGGACCCATCCATTTATTGTTGGATGTATAAATTGAAAATCGGCCTTAAAATAGAGGAGCTTGGAATGAGAAGACATAACGCAGTTTTCGTTGAGAAGTAATGGTAATCAAAAAATGGCATAAAAATCTGTTTCTGATTAAGAAGAACAGTATGCAGGAAGGCACAAGATTTATTGTAGTATGAAGGAGGAAGAGTTTAAGGCCACAGAACATCGAAGTTAGGAGATCCGAGATTCTTCGGAGGACGTGCTAGTATGAAGTGTTTTTCATGTTTACATAGCACCAAAAACTCCACCCTTAAGGCAGGAGAATTACTAAAATAAGTGTTATAGTTGGAATTATAATTAATACGGTGTTAGAGGATTGAATACTTAGCTATTGCTGGGTCTTCAGACAAGAGCAGCGAGAGAATTAGGCTAGAGTTTAGAGAGGTGGTATTCCTCACGGATGCAGGAGTTGGAGTAGCAAGCCCACTGGATGTTGGAAAGTTGACTAGAAAGCTCCGCACCTGTTGCAAATCTGCTATCATAACACGCACACACAATAAAAAATTAACAGACAAACAAACAGACTAAAACTAAAGGAGAAAAGATCAAAAATACGCAATCAAAGCCAAAACCTAAATTGTGAAAACCTAATAAATTAAAAACCTCTAAGACCAAGACTATTTTACAGTAGAGAATACTCATTTAAAATATGGTAACCAGAAAGTTTTTAAAAAACACTCTCGCACTCAATCATCGACTACTCACTTAAATATGCATTACAAAAAAAGAAAGAAATAAAGAATAGCTAAGAGTGATTTCAAGTGAACTACACTAAATAAGGTGGAAGCATAATTATCTGATATAAATTGAAGGTATGAATAAGCTAGCGAGGTCGCAAAATATTGTAAGATGTTACGCGTAAGACCCAGGAAGGTTGCGAGAAACGCTAATAATCGGTAAGGTTAAAGAAACGGTTCGAAGAAAAAAGAAAAAACTTAAGTACGATAATAACTTAGATTTATATTTATCTTTAATAAGCTATAAATATATATATAGTATTATAGTATTATAATATTAATAGGTATAATGTTAATTATATATACTACTCAAAGATATATTTATATGATAAATATAAGTTTAATTTAATCTCTATTTAACTAAAAATTTAATACAAATTAATATGCATCACAGTTACCTAAGAGAAATATATACTCTGATATATTAACAGAAAGATAAGTAATATATTAATATTATATATTGAAAAACTAGATTTATTATTGATATACTTTAATAGCTTCTTCAATGACTTAAAAGAATAAAAAGTAAGTTTCAGAAGTATCAGGCCATATTAATCAAATACTGAATACCTGAAACTTACATTACCCAAAAAAATGCTGTACTGCCTGATATGCTGTACTATCGGTACGATCCCTAGTTAAACACTGATATATCACCACATGATGAATAGAACATACCGCAACAAGTGTATGCATCACCGTTCCTAAGGTTTTCCTAGCCCTCTGGTACACTCAAGTAGGTACAAATTGAGCAATTATAGACGAGAATCATATACTTTCATATGACCATTGTCAATAACAGCATTACGTCTCACTTGCAGAGACGGCAGACTTCACATACAAAATATTATCATAACGAATTTATTCTCTGATAATATTGCAAACTACCTATCTCTCATGCATGCAGCCACCGATCAAAAAAACAAACCCCACATATACAGTAAATATATCTCCGAACAACAACAGTAATTCTCAACAGACAGATCAACACAATTATTGTAACTCATACATCTTCTAGAGCACAATCCACTATAGAAACTCAGAAACCAGGTACCCAACGTCGCCAACATATAATTTCAAAAACTGCTCCTGTAAAAACAGTGCATATTTGGAAATCTTTTCGTTAGGAATCCAACAAATACGTTAAATGTTCTTCTCTCCCACTTCAAAAATATCCAGCCTCACCCTCAACTCGAAAACCACACAGTCTATCCTGAAACTTTTACATCCTCTCTTCTCTTTAAAGCAATTTTGTCAATTACTTCCAAACCCACAATCTCGCTCGAAGCATAGGGTACTGCAATTCCCATGACTGACCACTTGTCACTATCGACTCCGCTCTCACTAAACACCAGTCCGACCACACAGACAACTGTATACTTTCCCAATCTCTCATTCTGGTCCTTCTTGTATTCTCCCTCTGCGCTATCCCTTTTAGCATTCTAAGCCTCCACTGCCATATTCTACACTCCGAATACCAACACGAACGAAACACCTCCCTTATCTATGAAACTGTAAATTCAATACAGTCACGAAAAATCGTACCCAATACGAAAACAGGACAACCACACAAAACATACCATATAATGGTTATTTCCAAGATCTCTCTACATCTTAATATTACTAATCCAATTTCTCTGTTCCCAATTATCTCTCCAATGACTCTGCATATATCGCGCGCCGACCTTGGAAGGAGACATCTAATAATCACACAAACAGACAACTTCTGTCCTGTTGCGTCTTATCCAAGAGCCAATTCCTTTAGCTCTTATGGTGTCCTAGATACCTCGAGTTTTTAACTATTCAAGAGGCACCACGAACTTCAGGAGCGAAGCACTATGCCAATACTATTATTAATGTTACGAGGTATCAAAACACACATGCCATCTTAATCTTACGTAGTTCATATGTTGACCCAAAATCACTCGCGATCCTACCTCAATGATAATCATGGTACTCTCTACGGATAAAGAAAAACATATATCCTAGCTTTGTGTGTGAGATGGGTTATGGCCCAGCAAAAATCTTGTGCCCTACCTTTCATATATACTAACCTTTGATGTTTTTCTCAACTCAATTACCAAGGACGAAAATCGACGAACAATCACGTAACCAACACCCAACTACGATACCCATGTCACAAATAAGTTAACAACGACATCCAGACACCAAATATAACTCAAAACTAAATCAAAGTACTACAACTATACGTACCCAAACATCTGTATCACATTTAATTATATTATATCTCCATTATTATTATGACCACCACACCCACCAAATCCCAGATCACACGTGCCATGATATCGGTCTAGGAAAGAGACAAAATAATTGTGTATACTCCGATATGTGGCTACCTTATTATACGAGCGGATGCTAGTCATACTAACTAGGCAGGAATATAAGAGTTTTAAGACCTCAATAACTTTGTTTTTTCCATTGATAGTGGAAAGCATTTTCTATAAGCAATATATTTAATTGAATATTCAGTCTCAAGTTATGTTTTAATGAAGTATTTTACTCCATAATGTAGGGTTTAAATAATTTATGGGGACGAAGAGGATTAAATCTGATTTAGGTGGGAAATAGAGAAGTTTAGAGAGATAAATTATATTGAAAGCATAGTTATCATTTTAGAGTTATATTATATATAGAGGTAATATTGTTCCTCGCGGAGTGGACTCTCTACGATATAATCTTATTATAGAGCAAAATACTGGATAAAACGAACTCATAACCAGATCACATAAGATTAAGGCACAAGATGAAGAGTATGCTAAGAAACCATTAAATTTAGGCAAGGATAATAGTTATATATAGAATTCCTTGTTAAGCGCCAATTTTCTATTTTAGCATTATGAATATGAAGTTTACAAAGTTAAGTTATGGACACATTGGGATCCAAATTAATTAATTGCCACTGAGAACTTAATTATGTGTGTGTTCAGATAAGAGTTGGCTCAAACATTTTTCTAATTCCTTATATTTGCCTTTCTTTCGTGCTCTACAGAGAGAAAATGATTAGATAATACGCTGGTTGGACTAATAGTTCTTGTATGCAGGTTGTAACAATTAATAAGACTTTTTCAAATAAGGAAAAATTGTTATGTACAAAGATATTAAACGTTATTAGACCATACTGATCCAGGTAAAGACTGGTGCCTGATGGGATATTTTATATGGGAGAAATCTGAAAGAGTAGGTAGTAATAGCATGCAAAGCACTGTATTTGATTTTAAGAGATCTATAACAGATGACTGGAAAACGGTAAGACTGGAAAAACAGATATGTTTGTGTCCTATTATAAGAAAGGTAGTAAGGAAGATTGGGAAATTATAGGTCAGTTAGTATACTTAATCATCTCTGTTGTAATATAGGTTCTGGATAAAGTTTACTTGATCTGTATAGGGGTCATATAGAGAAATATTTAGTAAGATAAGGTATGTTATGGACTCCCGCACTTAGTTCTCAGAATGGGATATAGGTTCATGTCAGACAAATCCTCTTTTAGTAATTATGGAATACATTACTGACTGCATTGAAGGAGGAGATCCAATTGAATTGACTATTTGTATATTTATATATAGCTTTTATAGTTAAGCTTTTGATAAGGTTCCCTCACATAAGGCTGATGGGAAAAAGTTATTGCTAATTGTCGGTACTAAATGGCATAGTGATACAATGGTTGGATATTAATGAGTTGGTTGCGAAATTAGAAAAACTGGTGTATACAACTAAATTAGGAATAAATTCATCTATGGAAATAGTGCAGAGTGGTGTCTCCCACAGGGTCTGCTGGTGGCACTCTATTGTCTTCCTTCATATATATTAAACTGATTTAGACCAGTTTAGGACTCATAATGCAAGGTTTCCTAAAGTTTGCAGATGATACTAATATTGGCCACCTTCAGTAGCAATAGTGAAGGTATGCAATCTCATAGATTCTATAAATGATCTTTTTATAACTTTTGACTTGGATGTTGGGCAGATAAGTGGCAATATTGAATTCAATAGCTCACCCAAGTGTAAGGGTTTCTCCTCTTCAACCTAGGTTACTCTATATTAAAAGTTTGTTAACTAGATCAGTGGGAATGGGGATTGGGCTTGAGTTATGTTGGACTCCCTCAAGTAAATAGATTATAGGACAATATTTTCACTTGTTGCTAACATTCTAAGCAGTAATTTGAACAGTATGCGTAAATCCGGGTGGTTTTGTGAAGTCATGGTAACTAAAGCTAATAAGCGATGTTTCCGTTGAGGTCATAGGAGTAAATTCGCAATGTTATGTTTAGACAAGTTAGCAAAGGATTAGAAACTACAGGTTAAACTGTTATAATAGCGTCTAGGCCGACGTGAACTAGGATGTACTTGTGTGCACAAGTTTAGGGTCCCTCATTATATTAAAAGGAAGACTGTTAGATTATGCTAATGAGGGAGAGTGTGCAACGGTGATGCTAGCAACAGGATGTATGGCATCGGCTTGTAGGAGAATCATTGAGGCGTATCAGAGAGAGGCTGAGAGAGATGGTGGGTTGAAGGATGTTTCTAGGAGAGAATTAGGCAGTAGGTCATTTTTACAGACAGGGTAGAACATTGCATAACATAGTCTACAATTAATATTTACAATACATATTGTATAATTAACTCAGAGAACCAATATCACAATTTTCATTAAGTAGAACATGGGATACAGGTGATCACAGGGGCATAATAGAAAATAAGAGATAGCATGCATCTTGATATTAAGAAAAGGTCATGTCATTACAGTAATTTAGAGGTTGTTAAAATGTTAGGAATGTTGTCTAGTTCAGTAAGGAGTGTTGTTGGTTTATATGACTCTAGATTATGCTTAAATTTAAGATAATTAAGCGGTTGATATCGTTTAATGAGATGTGAGTTGTGTGAATCAAATATATATATATAGATTCGAAGAAATTGGCTCAGGTTATTTCAGTATATTATGTAGTTATTAATGTTTTAGAATAGCCATGTGTGACCATATAATTAACTTAGTTATTAATGCATGTGTATGGTTTGGTATCTGTATTTGTTTATTATAATATATTCATATAATATATATTAATAATAATATATATAATATATACTATCTTAATATTATATATTATTATTAATTATAATATTATATATAGTATATATATATTTATTATATTATAGTTATATAATATTTATTATTATTATATATATATATTATATATATATGATTATATATATATATATAAATATATTATATATATATATATATTACTAAGCATATATAAATATATATATATATATATATCATTAGTTTTTGACTAAGCCAAATTGGTGGATTTGTAGTTACAATAATTTGACAAGCCCTTGGGTGCCTGTTTGTCATGAGCATGTTTGGATTGATGGTTTGACTGGGACAGTCTCGATAGGCCCATTGGGCTTCTTAACTGTCTCTATATTCTTAATGTCTTAATGTATATATCATGCTTTAAAAACTAGGAAATTCAGAGCTGTAAACCGCTTTACATTATGAGTTACAAGAGTTCCAAATATACTGGTATATCCAAATTGACATTTAATATTTCGATTCTTTTGACCAAAAATCATGACCTCTGTACGGGCCTAAAAAAATAAGTTGTGACATTTAGACATGTTAGCCCTATTTTCTAGTACCTGATTTTTAAAATACTAGGAATATCAAAGACTGTTGCTGATACGCCATGAGTTATAGCCAGTTAGCCCTATAAGATTTTCAACAACTTTGAAAGGCTAACCTATTTTCCTAAAGAGACTGCCGATTTTCATTTTCACTATTCTTCATTATTATTTTTTAGAGTACCTATATCCTGTGATTTTCATAAAAATCGAGGGTGACACCCCACTTCCCTACTAGGCCTATTACCTTTTTTTGGCCAATGTCTTGAATATGGATCTAAAATTATACACATCACAATTATAGCCTACTAGTACCTACATTAAAACTCTATCCGAGACCTTGGTAGAATACCTTTTGTATTCTACTGTAACCTAAATATTAAGGAATGTAACCTATTTTGAAGATTAATTCATGGTAATAATACAACCAAATCAAAAAGGAAATACTAAATTATTAAATGAACCAAACACTATGAAAAATGTGGTGGTAGTTTGAGGAGCCCCTACATCCCACATACCAGAAGCCGGTTTCAGCCCATTAATACTGCATTTATACATTAGACTTTAGAAAAACTTTTATATGTAATTTTGACAACGAACTTAAAATACACCTTATACACTTGCTGCTCTTGCTAATCTTAAAAGTTGAATTTAAAATCCATGTGTGGGTTTCATTCGCTTGTCTCGGTTCTCGACTCAGTCGTGCCTCGGTTTCCTTTAAAAAATTTAGGAAGTTTTTTTTTTTACTAGAATTCGGTGCAGAGTCTTTGCTTTGCTTAATATATATCAGGTATACAATATAAGCTAATCAAACTAATGTGTACATAGTCAATGAATCAGAAAACAATAATATAAAAATCAGTATAGTTACATAATTAAAGTAAAAAATATCTCAACAATTTTGGTTTTATTTTAGGGTATAAAAACTACTATATACTTTCACTTATGTATCTTTTATTTATTTTATTTCAGTACCGTATTTAGATGTAGGATATAAAAATTCATATATGCTTCAACTTAAATTATTTTAGTGGATTTTGTACTTTGACAATATTGATAGGTATAATGTAGCAGGGAAATAACAAGTCGGATAAACTTGTAAGTTTTTCCACCGATTTTAATAACTCTAGGTCTCTAATTTGTTCGCTTGTGAAATATCAAAATTAATTAATTCAAAAATGCATTAATGGGTGCCTATTAAACTTTCATTTGTTTCAAATTATTTCAATATCTAATGTATTGCTCTATTCTCTATTGCCTATATACTTCATTATCCTACTAAAGTTAATGTAAGTGCTTAATTGACTAAAGTCTCCGGCTGAGTTATCTTAGTGCTACGAGTATAAAAACTATTATATACTTCCTCATATATCTCTTCTATTTTGCTCCTTTTATTATTTTATTTTAGGATATAAAAACTATTAGCTATATACAGTTTTCTATTATTTATTATTTAGTACGGGTTTTAATTTTTGTTTACCATGTCCCCTTTTCTAAATTTCACTAAATAAAATTACAAATATATGTCTTACCCAACAATTATATGGACTCATTAAATTCAAAGTGGTTCTATATTTAGTCGATGCTTTGTTGTTAAATCGAATTTTTAATAATCAAATTGTAATTAAATGGGTATATAGAGGTAAATTGGTCTTATTTTCTTCATTTCATTTCAAATATTTTTTACTATTCATTGTTATGCTGAAAATATGCAATCCTTCTTATTATACCTTTATACATCCTAATCCATTCATCACTACCTTATTCATTTTTAAGTGACTAGGGTTACATAAAGCCACAAGGCTTAAGTTATCTTTTTTAGGGCTATCTCAAGGATATTCAAAGAGGCTAAATATTTCTTAGAAACCAAACATAATTCAGGTAAGGTAATGTAGAATACACAATTGTATCTTTATTTATATCATTTGTTAGTTATTATATCTTTTCAAATGATTGTTGGCGCAGTTAATTGATTCATCGCTGAATATAACCTTTTCGTCTAATTGTGTAATCTTATTGGTCTTCAACGAACGGGTTTGTTGCAAGTTATTAGATAGACTCGTGCCTATTATGCCATAATTAAATCTAGCCAACTCCTGAGGTTTTATTAGCAGTTTTCGATTATTTTTTGTGGTTAATTATTATGTCACAAAATCAAATTTAAAATTAAGGTTTATTTGAACATATGAAAATATTAGAGACTGTAGAAGTTAAAAGCCACATGGGCGCCTATCGAGAATCTATACTATTGGTATGATGTTTGATCTTATACTTTCCATTTTTAAAAACACCGCATTTTAATTTCAAAATTTTGGTATGAAGTTAGGTAGGTAAGCAATGCACCATTGCCTAACCATTCCCTTTTAGTGTTTTCCTAAAAAAAATTCAAGCTCAAGCTTAGGCCTTTAGGCCTTAGTTTCATTGACAAATTTTCTTTTTTTCTTCTTTAGTTTTTTTCTGTTTTTTTTTTTTGCTGGGCATTTCCCTAAACCTTTTTCAAAATTCAAAAAGCAAATAATTTGGCACCCTGGTGGTAGGTCTATATCTCTATTTTTCCTCAAAAAATTCTATTTCCAGGTTAGGCATTCTATGCCTAGATCACTTTTTCAACTTTAATATTTTTGAGTTTTTTTTAGGTTTTTGATATGCAATTTTCAAATTCAAAATCAAAATTTTGCCTGTGTAGCAGTAGGCTATCTTTTCCATTATTTATCTTTGTCGGCCAAAGTATTCATATTTGTCCTTGGGTCATTCCAAGCCACAATTTTAAGCGAAAAATGTTACCTTGACCCGCAGAGATAACAGAGTTCCCCCTTCAGATCGAGTTAATAAAGGAAAATCTAAGGCCTATAGTTCAAGACCATTCTCCATCCCTAAGCACTCAATTCAGATTGTGGTATCTGTAGTCAGATAAAGCGTAGGCCTACATATAATAATAAAGATAAAAAGATTGGTGATACACAGTTTATGTAATAGATTATTGGAGAGAGAAGCTAGAGTTCCCTTGTCTAAAGATATTAATAGCACACAGATACCAACTTATTTATTAAAAAAACTATTATATACTTATAATGAAAGTGACTCCATCATTCCTGAGTTTCTATAATAACAGCGAGTTGTGTAGTTTCAGAATTCGTGCCATTGCGAACTTATGTGCAGAATTACAAAGTTCAACCCCTGAAATTTGTACGATATCTCATTTGAGTGAATTTGTTCTTAGAGCTATAGATTGTGGTCCTTTGAGCAGGCAATGGATAACTACTTGGATAAAGTTCTTGTTATAAAACCCTTCATTATTCAAAATAAGATGTTCAACTTTAGATTTTAACATAAAATCTTAAAGTGAATCCACAAATCTTCACTGCTTAAATAAAATAAATTAATATAGGGTATGCATACTTTTCTGAAATTATGAATCTTTATCTATTAAGTTACATCTTTGAATTAGTATAGCATTGTATAAAGAAATTCATTTAGAAGAATTAAATTTTTCTTCATCGATTTGAATATAATTTAAAAAAATATATACACTTTTAACACCTCCATTAGCTTCCATCATAATTTTATGCGAACAAGTCGTCTTACTTAAAACCGAGATTCAGAAACAATTAAAATATATGAACTTTGAGAGCTTATAAACCCTCAAATTTATCTTGAGGGTATATACCAGGCTTATTAGTAGTACTTAAAGTCCCACAATAGTATACAAAATTACCAAATGTTGGTAAGTTAAAGGAAATACTCGCAAGTTGATAATAACCTCATATTACCTGCTATTTAAATCAACACTATTCGATAGCATATTTAATGAAGTTATTTATTAAAATATTATTATTAAAGTACGGTCGCTTGGACATTTATTAGGGTCAAATTATCAAGAATAGTCACTCTCTTAATTTCACCTTATTTCAAAATTTAAAAATACTTTTATACTTCGGATAAGCCTTATTATCAATTTAAAATACAAGAAAATCATATAGGACGATATGAGTCCTATAAAATCTTTATAATAGAGCCTGATTCCAATATTTCTGCTTTTGCATGAAAATTCAAAACTTACTATAACTAATGAGTTGGTTGTGAAATGAAGCTTCATCATATTATTAATTTCTACTCCACTTCTAAAATACAATAAGATATTTACAATAAAAATCATGTTATATATTATGGATCATAAAATGTAATGATCATAAGATGCTGAAGATTAGATGGCAATGTTTATATTCACAATTATTATTATTAAGTAATTAGGTAAATATTAATTAAAAAGAGTTAGTTAAATATGTGAATATGAGATAATCCTAATGTCCTAACCTTAAAAATTGATTTTTCAGTGTGACTAAACTTACGAAGACATTGTATTATACATGTGTTGAGTGAACCTTAGGACATTAGTAATAGGAAAGTGAATAACTTTCGTATATCTAATTATCTCTGACATTACCATGAGTGTATAGCTCCATAATAAAAGTCATAAATTACTATGCTACTGAGTGGGCAAGATGACAAAGGAATGCCGCTATTATCAACATAGTTCTCCTCGCAACAAAGTGTTCTGTCATTATTATTTTCACCAAAAAGCAACGCAAACCAAAAGTATATTTGTTTGCCTATCATATAAATGTAACCAAGTATATATAGCGCAGAGTATACTGGACTAGGAGGTTGATATTTTTATGATTTCTAGGCTCGTTCAGCATTCGATGCGCTAGTTAATCAGTAGGTACTACGTCTCACCCAGAGAAAATCCTACCTCTATTTGCTATAACAAGATTGTACACTTTGACAAAACTCCTAATTAATTACTCTGTATCTTGAGAAATCACTCCAGACACTGCCAACTTAGCGATATTATATAAATTAACTATACACCTTAATTTATATTAAGGATTGTTAACTCTTAACTCCATGTCAGTTTAGAAAGAGTAATGTTCTTTAATGTTATTAATAGGTTGACCAGTTCTTGTTTTTATCACTCCTTCCTTCTATTTAAGTTGATGATGGATCTTCATAAAGTTATGAGATTAAGTTTCGTAGATCAGGCTCTAATTAATTTAAGAAATAAATCTTACATAATATATGACCGATTCTAGTGTATTATAAATGAGATCTAATAACTCATATTTTCGTGAAATATGGATGCCTTAATATGAGTCATTGTAATTTAATAGATGCATATATTTCCTACTACTATAACTTACCGTGAACTATTGATAAATAATTGCCTATAATGAGTTGACAATTCTGCTTTTAAGTTAAGAGATTGTTCTATTATTCCATTTCCATTTTGGAGAATATAATATTTAACTATTTTTAATATATATATCAATAATAATTAATAAGGATGTTTTTACTAAATAATCCTAACTCTCTCACAAATATTGTTCAAATAAATTCTTAATCACATTCATGTTCTAAATATCAATTAGCAGTGCATATTGTTTAAATCACCATTATATTATTATTGATTGTATTATTATTATTATTTTAAATCTATCTTCTATATTCTTTATATATTAATTTAATCCTTATAAGCCTATTAATCATTACTACTATGAGAATTTCAGAGGATAGAGTCTTAATAAAGGATCTTAAGGAAAACTCAATAGTTCAAATTAAAGTCCTTAGGTATTGAAGGTCTGTGAATATATAATTTGTAAATAATAATACTGAATGAAATATTAGATTTTGAATAAACGGTATTGTAAAAAGTTCAAAGTAGTATATTTTATATTAGAATGAGTATTATTAGAGTTACAATAGATGAAAATATATAA
>JABUQX010139371.1:10000-12500 GCA_015478945.1 Trachelipus rathkii | reverse complement strand
CGGCAACAGAGTACCAGCAATCTGTTCTAGATGCGGTAAAACTACTAGGTAAAAAAAAACTACTACTACTACTAAATGTCGACCCTTTTTTTCTGTCGACCCATTTTCCTGTCGACCATTTGGGTATAGGTCCATACCCTCTTCCAAAATGAACTGTGGACCTTTCAACAGGATTCAGCATCGCCACCTAAAGCATCGTCTACTCAAGATCGACTCGAAGACAATGTTCCCATTTTCGTATATGCGTTGACTTTTGGACCGTTTGCAGCCACGATTCTTTAATCCATTTTGGATTACAAATTATGAACAGATTTAGAGTGTATGATCTGCTCAAGAAAACACCCAAATATTGATTCTTTAAAGCTAGTTCTATCGGGTGCGGTGCCGAACTTTCCGACGGAGGTCGTGCTTGTTATAGACTTGTGGCAAAAGGCGATCATTTTGAATGACATTTGAAATTCTTGCATTAATAATAGTTGTAGATTATATCGTGTAAATATAAAATTATATCGTGTAAATATAAAATTGAACTTCTAATTTGTTCTTATTTGACACCACTATTTTACATAACAATTTGGACCTCTCTCTCTCTCTCCTCTCTCTCTCTTCTCTCTCTCTCCTCTCTTCTCTCTCTCTGCTCTCTCTCTCTCTCTCTCTCTCTCTCATCTCTCTCTCTCTCTCTCTCTCTCTCTCTCTCTCTCTCTCTCTCTTCTCTCTCTCTCTCCTCTCTTCTCTCTCTCTCTCTCTCTCTCTTCTCTCTCTCTCTCTCTCTCTCTTCTCTCTCTCTCTCTCTCTCTCTCTCTTCTCTCCTCTCTCTCTCTCTCTCTCTCTCTCTTCTCTCTCGATCTCTCTCTTCTCTCTTCTTCGCTCGTCAGCTCAGCTACTCGTCAGCGACTCGGCACGCTCCGCTGTACCGCGGCCTCCTCCGTCTCGCTTCTTCTGCGGATCTCGTACTCAGTACCCGCTCTCTTCGGATCAATGTATCGAAGTATCAACCTAATATATATCTAGAGAATGCCAAGGTTATCTAGGAGAAGTATAAAGTTTTATATAAACATCAAGGTACCGAGGCTTCGTATAAGGTTATCCCATGTGTATATTATATATTAAAGAGGTCTCCTCCACTCAATTGAGATCATGTCTAAGCCCTATGATAGTAGGTTGTGCCGTATGATAAAGGACCGCTAGCTAATTAATTGAGCGGTAGGAAGTTCTTTATTATAACTAATTAGAATAGTTCCAGATATGAGGTGTCTGTAGGGAAAAAGACACCAAAACCTGGTACTTGAGGGTCATGATGTGGACTAACCGAAAATCAAAACGAGTTGATGCGGCATCACAACCTTATCAGACATCAGATGGAGACGCTACAGTAATGTCCCCCTCCGTGTATTAAGGATGATATAAAGAGGTGATCATTGGCGTTCATGACTACCTACATCGAGGTGAAGAAGATGAAAAAAAAAAAAAAAAAAAAAAAAAAATAAAAGAACGCTTCTTCGCTCATATGGACGCTGAAGGACGCTGAAGGGCGGGTGGTATATCCGTATATCCCGCCCAACAGCATCCCAGAGAGCCCCCCAACCACTATACAAATATAGGTGAGCCGACCGAACTGGGGGATAGAATATATATATATATAATATATAATTTATATAATTATATATTATATTTAAATATAATATATATATATATAAAATATATATATATATTAATATTAATATATATATTATATATATATATATTATTAATAATTAATTAATATAATTAGATATTTAATTAATAATTATATAATATAATATTATATATATTATAATAATATAATAAATATATAATATATATATATATATATATTATATAATTATATATATATATATATATGATATATATATACTATATTATTATTATTATATATAATAAATAATATTATATTAATTATAATATATTAAATATTATATGTTATAGTCATTGAATATTTTATAGAAAGTGTAAAATAATAAAAGTATATATATACAATTATGACGGAGATATATATATATATATATATATATATATATATATATATGGGTCTTAGGTAAAGTTTGAAGTAGAATACCTGGATATATTTCTCAGCAAAATGCACTGATTTCATTAATAATTCGATGATATCTATCAGTTCCGATAAGTAAACATTGAACTTTAAAAAATATTTATACTGTTAATTAGAATAAGGAATTCTCTAGCTATGGTTAAGTAGTGAAATACCTATATACTAAAACTTTATCTTTCTCATTTTCATATATTGCAAATTGTGTTTGGGTGTATATCGTATATGAATGAGTAAAGAAGCCCTTACCTTTGGTATCAGGTATAATGTAAGTAAGTTTTGGATAAATATAGGAAGAATAAGAGATAATGCTCAATATGTATATTAAATAAGTACAGAAACACCGTCATGCTAAAGTTATATTCAGAACATATATAAAGTAACCTAACACTAAATTATTAATATAAATTATAG
>JABUQX010139371.1:0-5000 GCA_015478945.1 Trachelipus rathkii | reverse complement strand
CTCTCTCTCTCTCCTCTCTCTCTCCTCTCTCTCTCTCTCTTCTCTCTCTCTCTTCTCTCTCTTCTCTCTCCTCTCTCTCTTCTCTTCTCTGTTTCTCTTTCTCTTTCTCTTTCTCTCTCTCTCTCTCTCTCTCTCTCTCTCTCTCTCTCTCCTCTCTCTCTCTCTCTCTCTCTCTCTCTCTCTCTCTCTCTCTCTCCTCTCTCTCTCTCTCTCTCTCTCTCTCTCTCTCCCTCTCTCTCTCTCTCTCTCTCCTCTCTCAGTAGGTTCTTGAAGTTTTGACACTAACATTGCTATCACCTTTACGACGTCATAGCAACAGAAGAAAGGAACTGTATTCAAAACGTATTTGTGAGAGATTGAAAACCCAGACTTGTTCCATGTAAATAGCCTACTCTTTTTCAACATCTTTCTGTGCAATACTCCTGGATATTTCTCATTCCTACTTAAATTAATATCTTAATCCTGCACCTCTGCCACCCGAAATTTTTTAGCCCAATTCCTTGAAAAGAATTTGCCAGTGAAGCGATGGCAGTTTATATATATATATATATATTATATAATATAAATATATATATATATATATATATATATATATATATTAATTTATATATATAATATATATATATATATAATATATATATATATATATATTATTTTATATATATATATATATATTAATATATAATATATATATATATGGTGTGTATGTAGGTTGGTGTGTATTTGCGCGATGTGTCGTTGGAATTTGTTGGTTGTGTTTGTGTGACTGTGTACTATGTTTGCAATCGTTTTTTTAAATAGAATTATGGTTTTCATAAATTGTAAAAATACGTTCTTAAAAAAAAGTTAATAAAACAAGTCTATTTCTAAGCGAAACCAGAAGTTAAGCAGATTTGACGGCCGTTCAAGATCCCCGACATTGAACAAGAATCAAACAAAAGTATGTGCAAACATGTATGATGACATTATGTCGAAAAACGTATTCACCACATAATTATATATATATATATAATATATATATATATATTATATAATATATTATATATATATATATAATATATATATATATATAATAGTATATATATATAATTACAAAGCCCAATTTAATTATAATTTTAATTTATTTATTATTCGGAGGGAGGATAGTCATAGTAGACTTCGATTTTGTGCCGCAATTGAGATGCACGGAATCAGTTCCTAGTCGCCTCACTCACTACATAACTATATATTTATAATAATAGATGTAATAAATTTGACAAGAGACAAAATAAAAGTCCATTCGCTGCTGACAACATTGTCGAATAAATTGACAGTAAACTGAGAAGTAAATCGGCTTCACCCAAAGTGCTACAAAAGGTTAATGGAAACATCTTCCATCTCTCGAAAAGTTCGGAGTATTTAGTTAAGTAGGGATGTCAAAAACACGGTTTCCGACTATCGTTCTGTGGATACCATATTTAAATTCCCCCCCTAAAAAGAAAAGTTAATTGTAAATGGTTGGTCAACCCATCGACTGCGGTCAGGCGCGCACAATTTTAGTCTCGGTGTTGTGCGGTTTAAAAAATATAGAGGTGCAGCGTGATGTGGTGTGGTGAGGAACGTGGTGAGCATTGAAAGAGAGGTGCAATGAAAAAATAATTGACCATGGTATGATGTGATGTGCAGTGCGGTACGGAAAATTCCTGTCCTCTACCAACCCTAATTATAACTTAATTTAAACTCTAAAAGCAAAGTATGTGTGAAATAATTTATCGCTCATATTTTTAAATTAATTTAAAAAACTTTAATCAATTAATCAACTAATCAATTATAATTTTGTGTCGATGATATAAGAGCTCCGTGCATCTCCACACTTCAAAACATATCCAACACACAATAGAACTGTATTTCACACAAATAAATATACTTTCCTCTCGTTACACTTTCAGTAAAAAATAAAAAAGATTGAACAAGGATTTGAACCATTCCAAAGATGATTCGAATAACCCATACGGCGGCTTCAGATTTAAGTGGGATTTATGCTTCCAAATGTGGAAAATGTTTCCTTTAGTCACAAAAGCATTTTATTATAGTTTTCTGATATATAATTGTGGTGACATATATATATATATATATAAATATATATATATATATATATATATATATATATATATATATATATATATATATATATATATATAAATAAAGGTATAGAGAAAGAGTATATATAGTGCAGAGAGAGAGAGAGAGAGAGAGAGAGAGAGAGAGAGAGAGGATATATATATATATATATATATATATATATATATATATATATGTAAATAGCATAGTGAGTTATATATTAATAAATACATATATATATACATATATTTAAACATATACATATATAAATATAAGTATAAATATCTACAAATATTAACGTTTATAAAACATGTTATATTTCTTATTTTCTTAAAGCTAAAGGTAAAAATTTTTTATTTCAATTTTTTAAATGTTGCTTCAAAATATTGATTATTGTTTCCATTTATTTACAATATTTATAACACTTCGTACCGTCTAAGTCTGCATTTGGAGTCCCTTTATTTGCATTCCTATACAGAATTCTAGTAAGTTGAGACATGAAAAGTTTAAATTAAATTAATTAATTCAACTTTAATTAATTCTATACATTTTCATCA
Organism: Trachelipus rathkii; assembly: GCA_015478945.1. Classification (NCBI taxonomy): domain Eukaryota; kingdom Metazoa; phylum Arthropoda; class Malacostraca; order Isopoda; family Trachelipodidae; genus Trachelipus; species Trachelipus rathkii. Next base: position 2,343 of record JABUQX010139371.1, on the reverse strand, counting down.
ATGATAACCTTGTAGATGATCTCAATATTCTTGACCTTTGCTTAACTTTCAGTTCTTCTTCCTATGCTGTTAAACTCTTTCAACCTTTGGGTTTCTCTGATGTCTTTTTATCTTAGAATCCTATCTTTATCTCTTCGATCTCTTTGTGATCCTTCCCTTGTTTCGACTTCTTGCCTTGAAGATCCACACCCTGTTTTGCACTGGCTGTATCCGGTCAACCTTTGGTCGAGTTTTTGATTTCCCATGACATGAGTACTGCTACCGTGGGAAGGATCCCTCGAAGTTGCATCCGAGGCGATTCTCTGGCATTCAATGGTTCATCCAATCTTCCTTAAGCTTAAATGAGAGTGATAACTTCTGTTTGTTCTCGTGTTGTTCGCCGCAGAGACGCTGCCTTCAGGAACCGTTGCATTCAAAATCCATAAACTCGTGTAACTTATATTTCGTTTCGGAATCGTACAAAATCTAAATAAAAAAAAAACTTTTTCAGGAGTTGCAATAATCTTCCTGGTTCCTCTTCCTCACGTCCTTTCAATCATTTTGCAGATAAAATGTTAATTCTAATTTTCCTTCTTCTTTTCCTCCTCTAGTACCTTCAGAAGGCACGTATTCCGTTATGCCTTCAGCTAAAATTGAACTCTTCTCTCACACCTTTGCCTCTAATTAAACCTTAAACCTCCTCCTCCTCCTTCAGCCTCCTCCTTCCGAACTTGCATCATTCCTTGGTAAACTATTTCGTCTCTGTCTATCTACTTCGACCTTTCATTTCCGCTGGAAACGTTTGCTCATTCAATCTGTGCCAAAAAAGGGGACTCCCTCCTAACTCTCAAACTATCGTCATATCGCTTTCACACGCGTTCTTTCTAAAGATTTCAAATCTATCCTTAACAGAAGGATTTTCAAACCTCGCAATTCTTCAATTCATATCTCTGATCCCCAGCATAACTTTCGCAAGAAACATTTTACTCGGTATATTCTTTCTTCTGTGATTCTGATTTTCAGTCCTTCGGTATTTCAGTGAATCTTTTGCTGTGGGGCTAGACATATGGAAAGCCACCAATAGAGTCTGGCACAAATCTTTGATTTCTAAACTTTTCTCCTTCGGTATTTATCCTTCTCTCTCTTGTGACATTCTCTCCGATTTCCCCTCCTTCCGTTCTATAACAGCATTTGTAGACTGCCACTGTTCATCCTTTAAAGCTCATAAGTAGTGGTATTCTTTAGGGTTCTGCCCTGTGTCAGCTCTTTAATCAACTTTTCATTAATGATAATTTCACTATTATTTTGTTCACCCATCCACTATGTGCCGATGATTCCACCTTTTATTGCTCATTTCATTCTGAAAGATGTCCCACCCAACAGAAAGTGGCTCAAGCTAAACGGATCAACCTTGGACCAACTAACTCCCGACCTTTCTCGAATTTCTAATTGAGGTATTGAGAACATAGTTGTCTTCAATGCCTTAAAATAACTCCTCAGCTCCTTCATCTTACTACTCTACATATCTACACAACTACATCATCCTCTCGCTACTCTGCATATCTTCCACACAACTACATTATCTTCTTCGAAAACTCACAACTCAAACCTACGTCTGTCCTCAATATTCTTGGTGTTTCTTTTTCTAGTGATCTTAATTTGAAGGATCACATTGCTTCTATTTCTTAACAATTTTTTAAGGTGTTGGGTGTTGTGGGGAGCCTTCAGAATCTTTTCACGCCACACCAGTTGATTGCATTTTATAGGGGAGTCGTTCGTCCATGTATGGAGTATGCCTTGCACATCTGGTATGGTTACACTCTTACATTTCTTCTTATAAAGGAGGGGTCTAGGGCTTTTTGTCTTCATCAACTCTCCTACTCTCACTAGACCTCTCCAATCTCTCCATCTGACCGTCGAACTGTTGCGTCACTTTCTTAAAAAAGTCACTTAAAACGAATACTTCTCATTTGAACTCTCCAGTGCCATAACTCCTCCACTGAGGAAGGGGCTCATACAACACGCCTTTCTGCACAGTCTCTCTCTTTCTCTATCCATCTCTCTGACCTCAGACTTAATCACCGCTATGCTCAATCTTATGTGTCTTTCGCTGGTAAAGTCTAAATGACACTTCCTTTATATATTTTGCCAACTACCCTTGACTTGCACACCCATTGAATTGGACCCGACTTGGGAATTTCCCTTTATATATATATATATATATATATATATATATATATATATATATATATATATATATATATATATATATATATTGAAGTAAGTGCACGAAAACGCGCGTTTCTACGATAAATAAATGCGAAACGGTTAAACACCAGTCTGAAATTGAACGAAGTACAATAA
>JABUQX010139370.1:0-20850 GCA_015478945.1 Trachelipus rathkii | reverse complement strand
GAAACCAATGCCACAACCAATCCATTGAAAAACAGCCAACAACAGCAAGACAACAACAACAACAACAACAACAACAACAACAACACAGCACTTAGCAAGACAAAATTAACAAGGTGTTATAATTACCTTCCAATTTGCACTGGAGTGATTATTGAACATATTACTTTTAAGCATTAATGCATCGATGCCATCGATGCATCGATGCATCGAAGCATCGATGCATCGATGCATCGATGGATCAATGAATCGATGCATTAATACAGTATTGCAATATTGCAACACACACCACACACACACACACACAACCAAATACGCTTTTTGTGAGATTTGCGCCTTCTAGCCTTAGGGTTTTTCCACACTGTTATTTTTGTACGAGTTTTTTTCTTCTTCAGAGCTCTCTTCGTCTTAGGCTTTTTTCTATTTGTGTTGTGGTCCGGCGTCCTTTAACTTTAGCCCGGCCCTGCCCTGTCATTTTCGTCTTATTTTTGCTTAACGTCACGAGCCATCTCGTCGGAAACCTGGCAATCCGCCTTTTATGAAGCACGAGAGAGCCTGAAGGAAGGAAAACTACTTTGCACACATTTCTTATACACTTTCCAGAATATTCACCCCCTCTTCTAAATATGGGATGGCGACTTCGCAATAGCTTAGTTGAAAACATCCAAGACCTAGCCTCTTTGTGAGCTCGATCCATGAATACTCGTTTCCATGTTATTATATGTTAGCTGGAGCTTCTTTCCTATACTATCTTTACACTGCAAGAGTATATCAATGAATGAAAAAAATGCCATTGATTATGTCCCTTATATATCCTGCAAGTGGCATCTATTCATTGAATGAATTCAGTAGCATATAGATGAGATTTTCATTTCTGGTTAAAAAATGTTCCATCATTTTATAGCTGATGAGGTCCGTTTCTTTCTAATGTGGACTTTACACATCAATTGTCCCACTTGAAAATGGTTGGCCGTCCTTCCACGTCCCTTATATGTACTCTTATAGAGCGATCGATGACCTGTTCGTTTTTTAGAAAGAGGGATAGATTGTGCACATTTGGGAATGTTATTAACTTACTCTCTTGAGGAAAATAAACTCCCTGTATCTAACAGAAGTAGTATCGCCCACGTACTGGTGTTCCACTATATCAGTGTAAACATAGTGCCATCCCCTCCCAGGGATGTGAGTCTCGGAGGTGGATACAAGTATAATTGTAATTACCCTGTCTTGCTCGTCGATTAATTCTTCCTTGGTTTATGTTTCGTTTTCTTACTGTTTTTCATGATCCCATTCGGCAAGTATACCAACATGGAGGACATCTAACGCAACCGGTTCACGTCATTGAACGTTTGGCATGTTCCACCAAGAGCTCCTAGGAAAGCCCTAGTCAAGTCTTTTCGCTTCTGCTGCTAGTTCTTCGGAAAAGTAATTAATTACTTCATCGGCAGTAGGATAATCTGCAGGAGTTCTGTATATTTCTCTGATGATGTTTTTAGTTGTTGTGAGCGTATTTAAATAACTGAAATTGCCGGAACTGACTTAAAATAGGATTTCCTCATTACAATTCTTTATAAAGTACGTTCTCTTGCTTCCATTAGGACAGCGGTTTAAAAGCATCTGTGTTCTTCACCAATATAGTTTCAACACAGATCTTACACTTCTGTAAACATGCATCCAAAAAAGATTATGCGGAACATTTTCCACATCTGTATTTAATATCACTTCACACAGCCCGACTTCATAAACGTTTCTCCTTCAATGTCAATAGGGTTCAGTAACTGTTGTGAAGTCTGAGAGTTTATTATCAGATGTAGATTCATCGAAGCCGAAGAAGGCAGAGTTAAATAGAGGGTGGTCTGTGCTCGCATGGTTCGCATGAATACTGACTAATTGATTCTAATTTCACTTGCTTTTATATAGCGAGTGAAACTGTAGGAATCCTACCCATTTAACCAAGTACTGTTTATTTCGCCCCTTTCCTTTTTCGAACCTAATATCTTTTCAATTTATTACACATTACTTTCAGGATTGAAGGGTTATTTTTTGTATTTCTGTTTATTAATAAAATCCTCCTTTATCTTTTCACCATCTAAATCCTCAAATAATATAATTTTAAGCCATCATAAGGGAAGTCTCGAATATTGTTTGTGAACTTTGAAAACCTCTGTAGACCACCCTGACTTCGTAGCCTTTCCTAAACCTTTCAGCCTGTCTGGAGACTCGTACATAATCACCTATGCATACACCTGAGATTATTCCTTATTTCCCTTGGACTCTTTCGTTGTGAATGAGCCATCTTCTTAGGCTTTATTTTCGACATTTCAGAGCCACGTGCTTCAGAATTTCAACGATCTATTATAAAATGATTGCAAGGTCTTGTAGTATGTCAATTAGGTAAAAGTGTTCATGCGGGTAAAGTACCGGGGCATTTTCTCCTTGATTGATTCTGGTCCTTTCAAACTATAGCTGCTTTATTTCACTGAGAATGTATTGTAATACCAGATGTCGTGCTCTTTAACTAATCTTGAAAATTCATATTTATAACAGTCACTGCCTTGGTAAGTCCACAGCATTCTTGGCCATTGCCTGTCACCCACTATAATATCTCTCAACGCCTCAGATCACTTCGTTGATTTATCTTTAAGTTTTAACCATAAAAATCTACAATAAACACAGCTATCAAGTTGGTATAAAAAACTCTCAACTAATATCTTATTTGATACCCTCCGTTAGTTACGGACATTTATAACCATAACTCGAGAATAAAATCCCAGCTCGCCATACGCGTATCGAGAAGCAAAAGAGAGGCTAACATTTTCGAGGGAGTAAGGGAGAAAATGTAGCTGCGAACAGGTTTATGTAGATGAAAGCCTCCTCACGGCTGTCTAGATAGATGAGCTTCGAGAGCACTCTATTCCCAGAGTGCCAATAATGTAACTTGCGGATAAACCTACGAACGACGCAAAACCTATAGTGACTTCTTCAATTCACATAGTATTAGGCCATATACACCATGTCGTTTACAAATATAAATACTTATCATGAATCCACCTTCCATTTACCCATCTTGTAATTTATTACTGATAATTTTAGTTACAAGTGAGTAAAATTATTTTTTAGGTTTTGATTATATTATATATTATATATATATAAGCATATCCATATTATTATATATTAATATATAATATATATTATATATATATATATTTTATTACATTAATCACCACACTCAAATATTATACTATATTTAAATCTGAGTCCTGAAAGTAACCCGAAATGATACTACTAGTCTAACTAGTACGTATAGCGTCTGTTGTATTACATATTGGAAAGTACCAAACTATCTCCCTATCGGAACCCCTTTATTTAAGTTATATTATTATAATTATAGAGGAATTGGTAAGAAGGGGAAAAGTTCCATTTAAAGATCTTACCACTAGTGTTATACTTACTGTCTACTGAATAATTTATTTATTCACCTGTCGTTATAGCACAGTCATACATTGGCATATGTTCACATCGTTCTAAGCACATCTTCGTCAAACAAATGGAATGAAATAAAGTAAATGTATGAATACAAAAACAAAAGTCAAAAACAGTAGTAATATAAAAGGAGAGTAATAATACGTTAATAATATATATATATATATTATATATATATATATATTTAATATATAATAGATATATATATATAATATTAATATATATATATAATATATAATATTATATATATATATATATATATAATATATATAAATATATATATTTTAAATATATTTAAATTGGAATAAATTCTTAGATAAGATTGCAATAAAATATATCACAGCGCTGACTATGAAAATAATCCATTTTAAAGACGTGCCATTCGGTACTATTATCTGATATTCTTCCATTAAACTTCAATCACCGCTTTGAATATTATTCTGAAAGCGTATAGGACATGCCTGAAGGACTAGATTCGGGCCTTGGCTCCCTTCCTCTGGAAAAAAGGAATTATCATCCCAAAGTTCTATAGTTTACTAAAATCTGCGGTGTGTTCAAGATTAAAGGATGCGGAGAGAAATATAAAATTATTAGATCTGAAGCTTGCTTGATATTGTATAGGACCATCTAGTTAGATAATACATAGCGCTCTTACTTCCAATCGCGCAGAGAATGAATCAGCTATTAAATCCACAATGTTTTACCCTTTAACTACTTTGTCATCCAACGTGTTTTGTTGTAATCTCATTCCAGTATTTTGTTCTTTTAAATAATTATAGTAATGGTTAGTTTTTAGATTCATGATCAGCGAGCCCTGGAGCTAGGCAGCTCTCCTCTAGGTATATTTATCTTAAGCTGTATCTTCGTAAATCTTCATTCTCTGGTAGTGACTTACATTGTGGCTCAATAAATTGTTCCTTACTCAGTAACTTATATAGTGGTCTCAGGTAAGTGTAATTACTTTATAAATTTCTGCATTTGCATCTTGAGTATAAATATAAGATACGGACTTCTCAATGTTTGATGTTAAATGTATAGTAATTTATATATCCAGACAACCTCTTGCACTCAGTAAATTGGCATTATCTGACTTCAACTTTAGGGTAGTATCGAACAAGCTGTAATAGACATTAAGATGAGCACTGCTGAAAGTTTTGTGACAATGAGCGCTTCAAAGGTGATTGTTGATAATTACTCTAGAGAGATAATATTGAGTGATGATTTGAGGTAGGTGCGTAAATTTACTTAAGTGAGAGGACGACACCACGTAAAGGCTGTGATTGTGTGAGAGCCTGATGTGTTAAGGGTCTCTGCAATTAACGATGATAAATAGTAAATATTAACTACCTCTTTCTAAGTGTTACATACATACTACGAAACGGTTTAAACACAATTAAGCTCCGGTCATACAGGATTATTATTCAACGATGCCGTCCGTTGTCAATATAATGAATAACTAATACCAATGGCTTGAAAGCGAATGAATCAAGAGGAGCGAATAACTGAGAAAGTGATTTACACAAAAGCTACAGGAAATTAGCACCACCCCCCTTTCTAGCTTACACCTCTTTTATTTTTCATATGCTTTATGTTACGGGAGAGTTTTTAATGGATTGAATACAATAGATGGTGACGCAGAAATCAACACCTTCTGAGGTCACCTCCTGTTATAAACGAAAAACTATCCCACAGGTTCTAATAAGAATGTGGTTAAGCAGAGTTCAACAATAGCGCACTGGAGATTATGTACTCGTTATCCATCACCACACAGAAATTATTATTTGAGTGCTAATATCGCCGTTAGTTCTTTTTAAATCTTTTTATTAAGATAGTACTGTAATAGCGTTCTATCACTACTAAATCTACTCAATCTATTCTTAGGAATGTACACAGTTGTCTATACTCAATTGCGTGCTAGCATGTATATGGGGACTGGGCGTTCCAGCAGGGACATCTAATTCAGACGTCGTTCCTACAGGATAATATGTTATAAACATAACCAGACCATGAAGTATCCATGGACGAGGTACCTGATTAAGGTACATGTCGTTATATATCTTTCAGAGATACACTCTTATTTCCTGATGACTGACAGGTCTAAACATACTTGACACGTGCTGTGTAGGTAACCATTACCTCGACATCATATCTCTATGTCTGGGGATTGACCAACAGAGATTCAAGACCCGATGAGAGAAGGCTTGACAAGATGTTTAAACCAGGCACTAACCTGAGTGCATCATGATGACCGTTGCCTTGATGAAAAATGTTCTGTGTAAAGATTCGAATACATATATTTAACATGTATAAATACCACCAGAAGGGCGTCCTCCTGTTATCTTCTTCGTGCGTTTAACTTGTGCAGCATGTCGTCCAGAACTATTACTTTATGACCTTGTACATTTTCCAATGACTTTCAATCAATATCGTATTACACCTTCATGGAACAGCAGATTTTTCCCTGCAGCCTATCTGCGTGGCACCACCGAATCCTGACGTGGTTCCACTAATGTAGCAGGGCATGCGATGAAATGAGGGACTTTATCCTCAATCATGCATGCTACTAGTCGTTGCCTCCGCAGTAAGCAACATTCTAACTTTCGCACGCTGATGGTGAGTAAACATACTAACCAATAAGCTTCCATTTTAATCATTTGTTTTCCTCTCTCTATACTCCTTACTTTATATAATGGATTCTTTACTAACACTATAAAACCTATACTATATTTAATTTATAACACTATTCATAATGTGTCAATATATAATAAATAAATATTCTATATTAAAACATAAGTAACTTATATATATATATATTAATATATAATGAAATTATAAAATATGTCTGAGAGACTGAAAAATTTATATATTATTTTAAAGAAAATCTATTTTCATTATTATTTAAATACATATTAATCTATAATTTAATTATTATATCTATTTACTATATATATAATGTTAAATTAAATATAATACGAACGATTTTAATCATAGGTAAATAGATGTTAAAGAGCACGAGTGCTTTCCAAATCAGATATAATAACACACTCTAACAATTTACCACATAGACTAGATACTTTAATAATCACAGATACTCATTATCTAATATATATTTAACATATAATATTTATATATACTTACAATTGTTTAATAAATCTATTAAATTATATTTTTATAACATTAATTACATATTTATAACTAATATTAATATTAATAAAATATTGATAAGGTATATAACTATTACTGATATAAATACAATTCACAAAACGTTAAAAACGAAGATACTCTAAGATTTATAAGATAACTCTACTTTAAATCGTTTACCGAGAATATGCTGTGTTGTAATGTGCTATTATATGATATCGTTTGTCTAGTAGTCATTGTCTCGTCAAGAGCGTAGCATACGTGTCTCAATCATCGATTCCTTCATAGCACCATAAAACAATAATTATCAAAATTGATAGACATATGGTTAAATAAAATGCTCGCTCTCAGATATTCATTAAGTATGTTTTGTGGACCTCAGTATCCGTCTAACGAAGACAATAAGCGTTAGAGCTTACTTCAGTATACACAAATACTGGTAATGGAACTTAATTTCTTCTAAGAAGAATCTGCTATATGAATTTACTACATATCCTTGTGGAAAGTTCTTAAGGAAAATCTGATAAGCACAATCTATATTTTAATAACATATCTGTCACTATATGTAACAGTTTTCGGAATCATAAATTACCATATGAAAACATTTCCTTTGATTGATACACTGCCATTAGTGCTTAGATTATTCCTCAAAGTGCAATTATATGCATCTTGAAACTTTCATTGTTTAAGCATTATAATGATTTACCATTTTGACGAACATGAAAGAGTTAACAATTTGAAGTTCACAATGAATTACATCACTCTCTTCATGTTGTTCAAATAGCCACATTCTGGGGCATATATTTCCTCCTTTCAACTGTTTCCCAAGTCCAGTACTTTGAATTTTTTGTGAAAAAGACCAGAACCTGGCCTGCCACATGAGCTATCACATTCCAAAGTCTATGTATTGCACTCTGAGATGTTTAGAAATCCAGTGAGGATGCGTAGCGTTCAGTATCTATTGTCTTTATCCTCAATCCTACACTTTCGCGGATATAGTAAACACCCCATAACTTTTGGAAATAAACTAGTCCCCAAACCTTTCGGTATGTTAATTGGTGCTTTACATTATTTAGAGTGCTCATAGGGCAACTACGAAACTTACCTAGTGGCAAGGAATGAGAAAGCTCAACGCCTCGTTTGATTCCATTTGCATACTGCCTAAGATATAGCAAGCTAGTTACTGCGGAAACTGTTTTCGTGTACATATTATTAAGATATAAACGATTTATAGTTTCGGTTTTAAACTACTCAGATTATTTACAGGTATGGTATATATATACCGTTAAGTAATATTTATCACAAGCCAACGCCATTCGTATTAGTGATTTATTATACACCAGCTAATTTCATATTCGGGACTCATGAAAACTAATACGCACTATTGTGTTTAGTTATAATATTATGAATATTATATATTAATATATATATATAATATATATATATTATAATTTAACTAACACATACGTGAAAAATAAAATTATCTATAAGTTCCAATATATAGGAGTTTTAGGCCTTATAAATATAAGAATGCAACTCAATACATCCGGTAATTCTCCATAACTGAAATGATGTTCTGATTTAACGTGTTTCCGCATTTGTCAATTGGTTTTAAAAGCCATACCTATAAGACGGATTTGATATAATGTGGGTTCTTCTTATTAGTGCTGAGTGTAATATGTATGTATTTCATATCAACCATTCTAAAATATGACTTTTTTTTATTATAAGCTAATGCGATGTGATTTGCATCTTCTTTTACTGCCATTTCAACTTGAAGTAAGTGACGTTGGTAATAATAGTTATAGTAGTATATAATTAACATACAACTTTAAATGTAGTAAAATACTTTTAGAATAACCATATTATAATTCTTGGACAAAAAAACACATTATGCTAACAAGTTTGGGTATAAATATAGAGGATTGATGCGTTAGCACTAAAATGCCGAATTCTCCACTTTAACTGCGCGGACAAACGATAATTTTCACACTTTTACAGGGGTTTAAACAAATATATCATATATACAGTCTTCGCAACCAAAAATCACGAAACAAATGCAGGGATGAGTATGGAACGTTTTTGATGTTGAAATTGACTTGCCCTTTTGTGATTTTCTTCTTTCTTTTTTATCCTTTTTCCACAGATCTCATACAATACACAGATACGCACAAATTTTAAATTTGTTCTAGACGGATGAGTAGGCAAAAATCGAGTAATTTGTTTTATTACGATTCCTCCGCATTGCTGATATTTTATGAGTTCATTTTAATAAATATTTAATAAATCTCGGTTTCGAGATCGGATTACAGAGCGTGCTGTTATCATGTGCTGTTGAAAAATTGTTTATTCATCTACATAGTTATTTACTCAATAAGACTTTGACTTGGTAGACAAAAAATCGACAATAATTCACCAATTTGGGTCGCCAATACATACAAATCTAAAAATACTACAAATGAAGACCTTTTTAATAATAAGTTAAGGATTATTATAAAACTCTACTTTACGATCAAAATAATAATTCAACAATATTTCAATAATAAATTATTATTATTATATTATATTAAATAACAAAATACATTTATCCTATTTACTATTGTCCGTTGAATTGAAATAAGAATAAAATAAATTATTGACATTTTATTAAATAAATTTAACGGAGAATATATTTATTCAAGAAATGTAATAATATAACACAATATACTATTTATATCTGAATAATAAGGGAGCTCAGTTGATAGTGAGTGCATGTAGTAGAATGTGTGTAGATTGCATCTTCTCTTCGTTCCGTCATGCAATATTGCCATATGTTATTAATGTACTAATCGATTATTATATGCATTCGATAGCATCGATTATGCAACGATATTATAGTCAATTAATGCAATTAAAACATTGTAATTAATGCTTCAACACATAACTCTAGGTGCATGATGGATGGTAGTTGTTTTTTCATGTCGTTCTTTTTGTCTTGTTGTCGTTTGATAGCTATGTGGTTTATGATAGTTGTTGATTAGCCTGTTGTGAGTTTGCTAGATAGTCTGTTGTTTAGTTTGCTATATTATAGCAATATAGTGTGTATAGGTATTAGTATTATTAGTTAATGGTACTGGATCAAGGTTGTTCTGTTTTTATGCCTAAGTAGATTTTGTAATAGTTATATAATATAGAAAATACATCTTAAGTAACAGAAAGAAAAAAAAATGTAGATCAGAAAAAAAATTAGTCCAGAGGTTGTTGATAGTTTAATAAAAAACATAAATATACTTTCGAGCTTGTGTTTATTACAAATATCTAACATCGTAAGTATTTAATAATAATAATATAATTCAAATAATTAATAATCCTAATAATAATGTTAGTGTGAGTTGATGTTGAATTAGTGATTAGTTTAATATACCTGTTGTATATTATGCTAAATATAAATTGCTAATAATATTCAGTTAATTAATGTTACTATCGAATGCATTATGCCTCTATTATAATAACATAATTATTATTGATTAATATCGTTCAATAATATATACATATGAACTCCAAGGTATGTACTATATTGGATTATAGGTAGTTGTTATTTCGTTATGTTGTATTCTTATTTATGTACACATTGGTGTTGATAGTCAATAAAATTGTCATGTTAAATGACTGTGATTGACTATGTTTTGTGTTTGACTATGTTTTGCTGTGTTGTTGTTGTTATTCATGGATTTGTATATATTATGTTATAGGATTGGATTTGACTCTATAAGGTTCCGTTGAAGCATGAGTTAGATTTTATATGTTATTGATGTATATATAAAAATAACAGAAAGAAAAAAAAATATTGTGATCCGATAAATAAATAATATTATCCCCAACGAGTTTAATTCATGACACTCTATATCGGTTTATGTTTTCTATGACTCTGATTCGAATAAATTGTATTTTGCTATAAAGAATCATAATGACCAACAAGAATTATTCGATATAATCGCAAATTGCTATCGGAGGTTAATATACTAAAGCTAATTCGTACTGAATGTAGCTAAATAAATCATTATTAATATAATAATTATATTATATACTTCGAAAATTTATTCAGGCTTCTCTTAAAAAAAACGAGCTGCCTAAATTTAAATTAAATATGCGCGAAAAATATTAGAAAAATTTATTTTATATTTGATAAACTTGTAAGAGTGTAGAATATATTACAAAGAATCGAAAAACTTAGTAAATTAAAATTAATAACTATTATTTCTCATATCATATTTTCTGTCAATTTTGTGACATAATTTGAATCCTAAAATACTTTACATGAAGTCTTTCTATCTAACTTTTGTGTACATTTATATATAATAATAAGGTATAAATTTACCGATATAATAATTATGTATATATAATAATATGTATATATATAAGAAATAATATAATATTTTTATAATAATATTTAATAAGAAAATTTAACGGTAAGTTATGCAACGAAAATGTCGCCGCGAGAATCATCGATGTAAATATATCCACGCCAATGTTCTTTAAATAATTTTATTTCAAGAATAATTTCATTAATTTTAACGAAATTGATAGTATATTCTAACAGGGAAGGTAACTACGGTTAGCTATATTATTAACCAGATTATGGAGTTCAACTTACAAAACGTCATGGAAACTCCTTAGGGATTCCCATCTCGTTTATTTAGGAAGTTAAGATGCTACGTGCCACGCCCATGCATAATAATATGAATGTGCACAATTATAATATATATTCTACGTAAAATTACTAGCTGTACATAATGAATTTGACCTAAAGAATCAAGGTTATTAGAAGAGGCACACCACAATATGATGCAGTCATATTCTAGGGGCTTCTATCGTAACGTCGCTGCCGTTTGAAATGTTATCATTGTGAGTGCTATGGTTATATTCCTTAAGTTTACCTATCACACGATAGTGATGGAGCTGTGAGTTTTCGCTAAGCTATATATCTATAACCTTATCTGGGAGATTATTAAAGGTTCATAGTGTATCCTGATCTACACCATAAATTCTACCAAAAATTCTTCAAACAATTTCTTAAACCTAATATATTTTAATGAAACATCCTTAACACTTCAAATTGTATAATTTCTAGAACCTTGTTAATGATGAAATTTAATTTTGCAAACAGCGTTGTGTCAGAGCTTTTAAAACTATATACATTTTTAAGTATAAGGACCTACAATTAAAATAATTATTTTTTTCCAAAGAAAAGAACCAGGTTAAAATACTACCATCAACAGTGTTTGCCTTCTACTTTACATTTATTATAAGACCCTATGCTGCCGAAAAGGAATTCATATATATATATACGAACCTCAAGAATAAAAACTTCTTCTAGCGAACCGAAAGGTGAAAAAGGTAATCGTTGAAAAAACCATGGACTGATATAATCGTAAGAATTTAAGCTACAACTAAATAACATAACGGGTGTATCTATATCTCAACTGCCATTGTTAGTCCTGCCACTACAAGATTATATTATCATCAAAAACCTCTAAACGTTAGGCCTCGACTTTGTGAAATCCGGCAATAATAAAGGACATTCCCCATTAGCCTCAACAACCATGAAGCCTCACAAAAGCATCTGCGAAGGTATTATGTATATATAGAATAAACCTTTATCATCTATTCCTATTCCAGACTATTTCGTTCTCAGTTTATTAAATAATCTTATAATTACTATCATACCTAAACATAACTTTTTAAGTCATACATTTCAAATTTATATTTGTTATATTATTTAAATTAACATAATATAATATATATATATCATAATAATTAATATAAAGATATGAATTACAAATTATTATTTTTAATCTAATTGCTTGTTCACGACAGAAACTGTGTCTAAGTTTAAAGTCTGAAGATAACATATTTATTGCCGTAGTCTGGATATAGCTGAACTCTAAGTCTTTAGAGAGTTTTTAAAACAGTTCTAAAGGAGATGCGTCGGTGAAATTTCAGAAATGTGTCTACATCCCGTGTACAAGATAAATCTATATATTTTTCTACATAAAGAAGTAAGCACTGTTCATCTCAAGTAGCTATCCTATCCCAATAAAGAAGGTATTTTACAGTAAAGAATAATAGGATAGAATAATAACCTATAAATTCTTTTCTGACTCATTTCTGGATACTATAACTGGTATGACTCGTTATTGACTCCGATGTAGGAGACACTCAAGAAGATACTCACGAAACTTTCTCTTCACATCAGAAAGCTTATAATGTAATATTAAAAAAATTTTTGACAAAATTAAATTAATATTAAATATATTAAATAATATTAATCAAAACTAATTACAGATTATATACCAAAAATGAAAGCAAATATTTAATATAAAAAATGATGGCAACATATAATAAAACTACGTTCAATCTAAATAAGGTATGTGACTCGTTGTATGAACCTCGTCGGTAAGATATTTAATTTGTCTTCATGATATTGAAGATATGGTCGCTGAATATAAGGCGTTATTAGGGTTCCAAATTAAAGAATTCCCGGTACTCCGTAAGAGGCATTGTAAATATATTGCCGATAAATTACAGATAGTGGATATTTGTAAAATAAAATAAAAATAAGATTTTAATTGAAAATAGGAAGATTTATTCCTCATATTATATTCAATTATTAAGATGCTGTGCGCCTCGTTTGTCTGGTTGACTAGTTTGGTATACTCTAAGCATAATATAGTATGCCCAATTCCTCACATCTTTTGGTAGTTTTGTTGTAGTCGAGGTAGAGGGTTACTCCTGGTATAGAGAGCCTAAAGTGCATGTTTACCATGATACATTCGATTCCCTAGTATATTTATGTTATAATATTTGATACTACTAGCCGAACATGAAATATTGTATAGTGCTGCAGAGAGAATGTTATTTTACCTTATTGAGCATTAAATGCTTTATCATCTCAAGAATATGTCGGTGACTGTCAAAGTTCATGAGGTCAGCATACTAAGTCTCAGTTAGTACGAATAATAGAGAAGTGTACATGACTCTCTAGGGTATATATGAATAATGTTTGTAGTAGAAATCGACTCCTTCTCACAGGCCTCATCTTATTCTCAAGTTGATTTCATGAAGAGATATGTCTGACGATTATACTATACAATTAATTTATTACGGTTATGTCCTACATCCTTTTCCATTTTAAATAGTAATTTATCCATTCTTCAATTATAATTAAATTTTAAACCCCTGCTATCAATTTATGGAACTGGATAAGTGATTATGATGGAATGTCATTCCTTTGTGTGGTACAGTAATACTAAATGATAGAACAAAACAGGTGAGAGACTGTCTTATTAATGCGATCATTGTAATATAGTATGTATCGCAAGCAAACACATACCAATCAATTGCTCCTTTATTTTTACTACGTTTATTATCACATTATAATAATAATTAAATGTTATATTTTTAATCATATAAGATTTTGAATGATATCATTATTTTCAATATAATTAAATTGTTAGTATATTAAAAGCTATATTTTTAGAAGTGACAATAAAAACATACATTTAGGCCATATGCACATTTAATATATAAATACATTAGTATAGTACCTATTCAATAAAATTTTTAATTCATGAAGAAGTACAAACTAAGGCTTATCTAGCTTATTTGAATTATAATATATAGTGAGAATAATCATAAATTCTATTTTCTAAAATGTTAATTAACGTTAAGTCGTGGCAACATTCTCACCCAACTAATTGACATAATATATTTATATTAGTTTAAAACACGCTATTTCTATTTGACATCACTATAGCATTCAGTTTTCCGGATACCTTAATCACAAAATTTTTGATAAAATAATAAATACGAATATTTTAAAAAGACTGGGGGCGTTTACAAAATTTCTTGTGGATTTTGAAATGATTCATATTTCGGTGAAACGATAAAGACCCTGAAGGTCCGAATTAGAACAACATAGGGGTGGGGTTAGAAGAGGAAATGACCAGAAAATGGCCATGTGAATTATAATAAACAAATGCTATCTCAACAGTAGTAGGGCAGGCTGAGCACTCATTAATATTGGGAGGTGCAACTTTTTAGGTTTAAGTCTAGGAATAAAATAATCATAAATCTAAGTTATTAGTAATCTTTTTTATATTCAACATTAAATCTAATTTCAATATTTCGTAAGGATTCTTTAATTTGGACCGTAAAGATAACAAGAAATTTATATTTTGAAAAAATAATTAAATATTTTATCATCTAAATAATATATATTTTTGACGTATTTTTTATTGTTGCGATTCTGTTAATTATGCTTTCATTATGTTTATATTTCATATTTTAATCTTATTCATTTATATTGTCAAAATTAATTTATAGTTACAATATTAAGTCTGAGTGAGAGCTAGTTAGTTTATGATCTCGAAACGTTAATACAACACATGTTGATTTTAATTTTAAATATTTTGATTTCCCTATTTAGTTTTTAAGTGTTCTTAATTGTGGCTATAAATATATTATATATATATTATTAAGTGATATTAACAGTGTGTATATTTTAGATAGTATATTAATACTATATATATATTATATTAACATACTATATATAGGTAACGCTATATATATATATTATATATATATATATATATATATTATTATATATATTATATATTATATATATATAATTAATATTAATATATTAATATATTATATATATATATATTATATATATTAATATATATATATTATATATTAATATATATGATATATAGATTAATTATAATAATTAATAATATATATATATAATATATATATAATATGTATATATATATATATATATTAATATAGTATAATATTATATTATAATAATATATAATATATATATATATAGATATTATATATATTATTATATATATTATATATTATTATATTAATAATATTAATTGTTATATTAATTACAGTATATTAATATATAGTATATATATATAACTCATATAATTTATTAATATATATTATAATATATAGTGGTTATAACGATGTGGGTATGAGTATTTTGTTATATATATATATGTTGATATAGTTTGTTAGTATAAAATTTTCAATATATACATCTTCATAGTTAATGTTTTGATGAACTGGTGAGCTATAATATAGTCATCAATCATATATACCCTATCAGATCACTCAGTATACCACTCATTGTACTATGCATAACTATACTTAACTCGAGTATAAATATTATACGCTAACATATATATATCTAATTATATATTAATAATATATAATATCGATATGTAATCGATACAAATTTTAAGAAGTCCTTGAATATATTTGATTAGGTTTCGTCATTAAATAGATAATATATATACTTTTCAGTAATTTTTCCCTACATTGGTAGTGAGTTAATAAAAGGGTAACTAATAGGAGTACTTGTTTAATAAAAGAGATTAGAAACCAATCATATTTTTAAGTAATAATGAGATTGCCCTTATTAAGTAGAAAAGAATTTATATATTGTAAAATGAAATCAGCTTTCGCTCTATCTATACTCATCGCATACTCTCTCGATCTCTCTCTCTCTCTCTCTCTTCTCTCTCTCATCCTCTCTCTCCGCTTACACTCAATACTCTACTTTACTATCTTCTATCAATATCTACTCAATACGTTTCACACACAAAACACTACACACACAGCACACAACACACAATAAATATGTAATATATAACGCCGCGCTTTATATTAAGATATCTACTCGTACTCATAGCTGTAGCTGCACGCGGCCTCCAATCTCCTACTATGTGAGCTAATAATTCGTGCATATGTTGGCTAAAATTGTTGTCTTATGTGCATATATACAATTTTATATAATATTGCAATGCTATATTATATTAATATATTGACGAAGCCAAATTGATACCAACTCTTGACTAGTTTAATAAATATATATATTAATATATATAATATAGTAGTATGAGCGGGGGTAATAATTACCAGCTCTCTTAAAAATGTTGCACCGCTGATGTTGCATGCATAATGACTTGACATAATTGTCTGCTAAGCAATCATTATTATATGCAACAATTGGATTTTCTAGCTTGACGTGCAAGTTAGCGGCTTTCTACATAGGTCCTCTCCGAAATTTAAGGTCTGGATAAGGACGCTGACTGTCCCGAGTTTTAGAAGCCTTCAATCTCCAGAGGAGAAGGACAGGTGTAACTTCTTTATTAATCTTCACACAACAAAGTCGCCGCGGCCGTGTATGCCCACCTAATATATATCGCGGGACTTTTATTTGTTGTTCCCTTCCTATTAGAAAGGAGATTATATAATTGATTCGGTAGATCATTTTTATGATAGGTTTCCAAAATAATCTTTATACTTTCGGTGCATTCCGTGAATTACCTCCTTATATGCAAATCTGCGGATCTATTATAGATTCGTCTTTCTACGTCTCTGGTGTTGATAATATATAACACATGAATAACATACAATGTAATCTACGAAAATAATAATAAATAGAAATACACAGATTAAGAATAATTATCATTCGGATTAATTACGACGGGAGAGATTAAGGGACAGGGACTGGACACCTCTGTAGTGAGTGATGTCAGCGCCATCTCTGCGCTATAGCAAGAGACCTCGCGGATTTTTTTCTATGCTATTAATTATTGAACATATTTCTGAAGTCAGAGATTTTTTTATTGGATGGTTGGTTATATGGAGGAGGTTGAGAGGATAGCCAGGGTCCCGATTAAAAGGGCTAATCAATCCGCGAAGCAAACAGGCCCAAACCCCTTTGTCTGTGTTAGATAGTATTTGGCGCTCTTGTGTTATTTTTATTACGCGGCGTGTAAGCGATTACAACAACACGACCAAGCGCTGGATGGACACTACTGCACCCATACATACTTCCGACCGAGAAGAAGGCAGGTTAAAATCTAGAGTGTTATTCCTCTGCAATTCGCCTAGGGCTTAACTTAAGACCTCAATGATATAAAAGAGCAGTTCTATGTTTAGACTGCTCATTTAATACTGATTCCTAGATCTGAGTTTTGGTGACTCCTAGTGTATCTCTCAATCTATAGTTAGTAGGTAGCTTAGACGGTTTTGCTTTCAAAGTGTAGCAAATATTAGGAATGCTAGCAGTGTGGTCCCAAAATAACTTTAAGTTGGCATATATAATTACGTATTCGAGATCTGAAATTTTCAGATTAAGGAGATAGTGAGTACTATATTAATTGATGACGTATCTCGCTTCAAGAGAGTATCGAGAGTCTTACAGTCTCCTCCAGGATACGTTACTCCCCGTTAAAGGTGAGGACGCTGCCCTACCTCAGTAAAAAATATAAAAAATGATATCGTATTAGATGGGATTATTATAAAACTTTGAGAGGCTGTATGGATTGAGGAAGTATCGGAGTCGAGACTCAGGTAGTGACGGAGTTAGGTGATTTGATAAAATCATTCTCCTATTACTTTCGGTAGAAGGGACGCCAAATCTGTTCGCTTTTACTCTCATTGGTTAAATTTAAGTATTTAATAAGGTTAACAATGGGGCTTGTTTACATGCGTATATAGTAGTAACGGTCTTAGCGCGTTACACATGTTGATCTTAAGAGACTAAAGATTCTTAACTCAAAAATAAATTAAGATCTTAACAACTCAAATGACAATAATTTTCAAATAATTATAACGACCAAATTGCAAACTTTTTTTCGAAAATATATTTATTTTGCAAATTTTTATAATGGATTTCCACAGACTTTTTTCTGCCTTGAAGAATTTATACACTTCGTGTTATTTCAGATAGAACAATTTGACAAACTTTATTTTGCGAAAATATTTTAGCAAGTTTTTTTTTGTTTTGTTTTTGTCGACAGGTTAGCCTCTCCGTTTTGCTTTATTAACGCCTCTCTGGCAGTTACCTCCTTTTGAGTTCGATGTTATTATTTTCACTCAAACAATAATTTGCGCCAATAAATTTACTGTTTCATCTTCAACAAAGAATCTACGTGAATTTCTTTAATATGATATATTTAAAGCATAAAATATTTGTTTCTTAATATTTTTTGGTAAAAAATTCTTTCTTAATTCTAAATAGTTTTATTTTTCTTTCGATTATATATTATTCATTAACATGCGCTGTTTTAACAATAGATTTATTAGACTAAAATGGAACTTTGTTTCTAAAATCGTATTTCCCCTTTCTATTCTAGGTCAGCAAATTAGATTCAGTCTAGTTTTTGAGCAATTTTTATTTTTTTTAATTTTTTTGTAATCTACTGGTAACCAGTCCGGTTAATCTTCTCCGTTCTATAACATTACCTTTGACGAAACTTAGCTCGGTCTTTTCCCTTTACCTAAAACCCTACTTTTCTGTCATGTAAAATAAAGAAATCAATTCGATTATTATTGTATCTTCAACGTAAATAATAAATAAGGTAATGATTAATGCGTAATGATTGATAGATAGGTAATGATTTTAATTGACGATCGCCTTCAACTAAGAAATACTCTGAGTGGCACTACTTTGAGTTCTTCTCGTATTCAATTAATCGTGAGTTTATCATTTTGTCAAGTGAGAAGTAGCTTGAATGAGTGCTGATTTTTAGAATTACTCTTAGATCAAAGCAGTTGGAAGAGTCTTATCAAGTTACTTAAATAAGTTGTTAAATATTCGCTTGGACTCTTCCTCCTAATATTAAATTATTCTGGAAAGCTTGAGATGGGTTAAGTACTTTGTTTCTAGGCCAGAGAAAAACTTTTTCTCAATATTCTTGAAAGAATCGTAAGTGTAACATCCCGCGTACCTAAATATTTAGTTGAGCGTGAAGACCCCAGGCTCTCCAGGAAATATACCTCTAAATATTTTAAGCTTGCAGTATAGGAAACTAAAAACTATTCTTATACTTGCAAATATTGAATTCATAGAAATTAATCACGTTCTCAATCTGACGAGAAATATTCGGATTTGCTTACCTGCTGTAAATGTTCATTCAAAATTAAATTTAATTTATTATTATTATTATATATATATATATATATATATATATATATATATATATATATATATATATATATATATATATATATATATATATATATATATATATATATATATATATATATATATATATATATATATATATATATATATATATATATATATATATATATGAGAGAGAGAGAATAATGAGGATCAGGTGACAAAAATGGTCAGAAAAGAGATCATCCCCTCCCCCAACTATATTCCGAGGAGCAATATTCAATATTACTAGCTTTTTCTTTCAACGTGCACATTCTTTGTATGTAACTAATTTCATAAGCATGTTCGTGTGTATATGTATATGTTGTGTGTGTATTATACTTCGTCCTTACAAAATGGCAAACTTTTTTTTTTTTTTTTAGTTGAAAAGCCTTTTTATTCATGATCCTGAGTTAGACACTTGGGATTAAAAAGTCTATAAATTCTCGCACGAAAGAGAAAAACGACATAAACTCAAACACGCTCATATATATATATATATATATATATATATATATATTATATATATATAGCATATTATTATTATTATTATTATATATATATTATTATATTATTATTATATATATATATATATATATATATATATATTATTATTATATATATATATTATTATTATTATATATATATGTTATTAAAGCATATATTATATTATATTATTATATTATAGATATATATATATATATATACATATTATTATTATTATTATTATTATTATATATATATATATATATATATATATATATATATATATATATATATATATTATATTATTATATATATTATTATTATATATATATTATTATTATATATTATTATATATATATATATACAGATGTATCTATAGTCATACATCAAAATATCTCGAGTCCGTGAATTTAATGGTAAACGGATTAGGTCCGTCTGCAACCACTAGATAGCACCACAGGTATTACCTGCAACACACGTAAACGTCATTGTGATTGGCTGTGCTCCCATGACGTCTCAGTAGTGTAGAGTTCTTTGACGGGTGAGGATGCTGTTTTCCAAAGAGCAACGAGTGTTTATTCTTTAACAGTATTTAGCTTGTCGTTCATATACACGTGTTAAAAATTCATTTAGTGACAGATATCCGATGCAGCAGTGCCTAATAATTGACAATAACGAGATTAATCGCTCATTTCCGGGAAAACGGTTCTGCTGCTGACAGGAAGAAATGG
>JABUQX010139369.1:22500-24469 GCA_015478945.1 Trachelipus rathkii | reverse complement strand
TTTCGTATATGTATCATGCATGCATACTAAAATTAATACATATAAACATATTAGTGTGCTGCAGTGTCCATTTTTCGGCATCCGCGGAGCGGATGCGGATGCGCGATGTTTGAATTTAACATTCCGCGATGACGAATGTTGGATGCGGATGTTTCATATATATATTATTATATATATATAATATATATATATATTTATAATATATATATATATATATTATATATATTATATATATATATATATATATATATATATAATATATATATATATATATATATATATATATATATATTATATATATATATATATATATATTATCGAGTTTTAGCCACAATCTAATAATATTATAATTGTTACCAGGGTGCGGGATGGGGACCCAACTCAAATGATCCCACCAACCTCTTTTCCCAACCTCCGACCTTAATGAGAGATTTTACATGGATTATATACTTTGCGTGTGTTCTTCATCACTACTGGCACTGTAGAAATTCTTCCAGTGAATCTGTTATTGATTTATTTGTTCTGTATATTTCATTTTTTTTCATTTTAATTAATAGCTAATTAATAGACTGTTCGGATTGAAGTTTTCCTTGCAAGTTTACTCAAGCGTGGGTAAACATTTTGCTTAACTTTCCACCAACTGATGGATCATCATTTGAATCTAATCGTTTTCCCTTGGTGATAGCTTTCAATCATTTGCACTACACTTTTGGTAATGCCTGTGTTTCTTCATCACTACTGGACTGTAGAAATTCTTCCAGTGAATCTGTTATTGATTTACTTGTAAAAGGTGTTGGTTCTGTAGATTTTGTTTTTTTCCTTTTAATGGGTGGCGAATTAATAGACTGTTCGGATTGAAGTTTTTCAACTGCAACACAAAGTAACGATTTAACTTGTTCTAATATCGTTACAAAAAAAACTTGCTTTATAACGGAATCTAAGTAAGTTTCAATAGTATGAGGTCATTAATTTCCACAGAACCAAAGCGTTTTTCTACTCTTAGTTTAATTACATCTTTCATTCTTTTTTAAACCGTCATCATTTTTCATATTCAACATTGGTCCAAAAATGCTTCCTAGCGTTGAGATTCAATGGTATTACATAGAACAGAAGCTGTAGAGGTTGCTGATTTTTTTGTAGTTTCTTCAAATGATTTCAATAGCTTATGAAGTGTGATATTATGTCATTTTCCCTATTAGTAAGAATATTAACTTGAATACGAACTGACGTACAAAGCAAAAGGTTCTTTGAGCAATACCTTTCCATCATATGAAGTGTACTATTCCAGCGAGTGGAATGTCTTTGATAACATTAAGATATGGAATACAAGCCGTTTTTTTTTGAATTGCCTTCAACTTAATTTCAAGCCGTTTTTGAATTGCTTCAACTCATTTACATTTTCATTTTCTTTTTCAGATTCATCTTAAGTATTTTTATTTTAAAATTCTTTATCAAATCTCGACAATAAACATCCGCGCAACATCCGCAGGGCAAAGCGGCGGATCGCGGATGCGGACAGATCTTTAATAATGTGCGGATGCTCCGCGGATGCGGATGTTTACCAATGTGCATCACTAAAAAAAATACATATACATAAATATATACAATACCATATATACTCACACACCAACATATACAAATATGCCCATCTACCAATATTGGCATTATTAATTAATATCACTACATCATTAACGTTGATACATTAAAATTATTACCTTCACTAACACTAATACAGTACTGTTATCGATAACATATTATCATTAATTATTATTACTATCACTATTAATTTTAACCACTATTTGCATTCAAGCACCGGGTGTAATTATACAAATGTAACCCTTGGTGGGAAGAAAAACTAAATAT
Organism: Trachelipus rathkii; assembly: GCA_015478945.1. Lineage (NCBI taxonomy): Eukaryota > Metazoa > Arthropoda > Malacostraca > Isopoda > Trachelipodidae > Trachelipus > Trachelipus rathkii. Next base: position 22,606 of record JABUQX010139369.1, on the reverse strand, counting down.
CTGAGGAGGTCCCCAGACCCTAGAGATGTTTCAAATAGCCCCTTTCACGGGTAAAGTCCTGGATGTGTTCATTCTAAGTCCAACCTTTACTGCGTAGATTTGAAGA
>JABUQX010139369.1:0-2500 GCA_015478945.1 Trachelipus rathkii | reverse complement strand
TACTTACTTACTAGTTTTTCAGCAATCATTAGAGCGAAAGGAGTTAAATTTTTACTCATGATCGCTTTGTAATAATTAAATTCGTGAATGATTTGCGTTTTTTTTTTCAGCAAACAAAATTTGATTTTAAATTTATCTGAATTGAACATGAATTTTTTATTAATACGAATCTGTAACCTTCTCAATTTCAATAATAAATTTTATTTATTTTTGACACAGAATAAAAATATTATTTTGAAACTCAATTTGCAAATATTGACTGGGCTTCACGAGCGCACAGGGGTAGAATTATGGATCCTAAGGTCTTTTGATCCCTTTATCAACGATATTGTTCAGGGTTAATCGATTGTAATCGATGTGATAATATTGATATATCGATAGTTACAAAAATGATATATTATCAAAATTTTCTTTTTTTTTTGAAGTTTAATTTAAGTATTTTGTTTACAAACATAAAAAAAATCCAGTATCATCTGTTGTTTACAATAGGCTTGTAAATATTGGTTAATTGCTTTCACAGAAAAAATAGTTAAAGAGAGTTAAAAACCTGCTGAAGTTTCGATTTTTTTTTTTTTTACAATTAAACTGGACAAGAAATTCGTAAATGAAGTCAGAAAAAAGGGTCGAGTTCAAATCGTGAGATGCGCGAATATCAAAGAAATCATGATGGAAGTGAATTCAGTGATATGCGTAGGCATCCCAAAGACAATTTAAACTCTTTTCGGAAGCTTACAAAGGGTACAGAAACGTTACCTAAAACGTTAAGGATCCACGAGGAATTTCGATCGGTTTGAACTGAAGTGATCAGAAAACCAGAGACTAAATTTTAGATAATATCACTGTAACCATCAGAAAAATTTAACTATCACAAAAAAAACACTAGCCTTTTACTAACAATGTTGAAAAAGGGGAAGAAGGGAAGTGGTATCACTTGTAAAAAAAAGGGTTCGTAGTTTAAGTCCAGAGGCTCCGATTTTATCACAAACCTATACAAGAATAAACAAAAATAACCTTGATCGGAAGGAAAATTCATAATATTGCCCTTTCATCATAAATAAACAAAAAACATGATGAAAGCCTAAATTAGGAGTGACATTGTTGGCTAGAACAAATGTTAAAATGAAAAAATTAGGGTACATCTGTTTCGTAACAAATTGTTAACTACTTTATGCTGCATTTAATTGATTCTCGTAGATGAAGGTCTGATCTATGGGATTCGGGATTTGAATAATAAAGACGGAATCCATGGCAAGCAGCAGTTTATGGTAAGAAGTGAGGTATGAGCGGCGGAACGACCTTTTATGTGGAACGAGTTAACTGAAAAAGCGGGTGTCAATTCGTATTTTTCCAAAAACCCAATTTAACTGATCGTTTATAAATATTACTAAATTACCACCAAAAGGCAGTTAATACAATTATTTACAATATACAAATTTATCATTGTTTTAAACATTGTAGGCTTTCCACAACAACAAAAAAAACCACTAATTCGGATGGCGGTATTTGGCATTGAAATCAAAAGTTGATAACTGTCTAATTACGAGGTCATAGAAATTAATTAATAAACTTTTTCTGGCAATTAAAAATGAATTCTAACATAAAACACATATATAAATGACTGAAATCTGATCATTTGATACTAATATCAGACCTGTATTTGAAATGAAAGATTCAAAACTTTGAATTTTTCAAAGTTGCTAACATAAGGTCAAATTATGACCAAATAGATGACCTTTTCAATCGAAGAGGTTAAAGAGAATCATACAAGTTAAAAATTGATATATGAAGATTGAATTGATACTTTCTCAATCCCAGAAATCCTTATAGGATTGATGGGAGGAACTAAGGAGGAGCAAATCTTTAAAAATACAAATTTTGTTCAAAATGGAAGGCCTAAATTTGCAGGCTAAATATTAAGCTTATAAATAAGAAAATGTTTTACAGATTAACCTCAAATTTTGATGATGGATAAATCAATGTGTTTTTAACACTTGGTAAAAATATCAGATCCTAAAGTCATTGGAAAAAAGAAGTTACAGGTACCACCGGCATAAAATAAAAATTTCAACGGTTGAAATCTTTCCTTCTCCGGCAGAATATATATATATATATATATATATATATATATATAATAATAATATATATAACATATGTAACCGCCTTAATAACAATATATATATATATATGCTATATATATATATATATATATATATATATATATATATATATATATATGCTCTTTATATATATATATAATATGTATATATATATATATATATATATATATATTTGTGCTATTTGATGAAATTTGGTGGGCTTATGCTCTTTACCATAACTAAAAGGAATCTGATGTCAAAATTCAATAAAAAATAAAGGAAGGGGGCAGCCTCTTTTTCAAGTTTTAATGGTTTCTATAGACTGAGTAGTTTCATAATTTGCACACAAACCCACAAGATCGTGTGAGATTTTGAAAGTGTAAACCAACTCAAACTGAGTACTT
>JABUQX010139367.1:0-12500 GCA_015478945.1 Trachelipus rathkii | reverse complement strand
TATTTTTATGACTATTATTATTATTATTATTATTATTATTATTATTATTATTATTATTATTATTATTATACTTATTATTATTATTATTATTATTATTATTATTATTATTATTATTATTATTATTATTATTATTATTATTATTATTGTCTTCCTTACTGAAAATATATACAAAACACTAAATGAAAAACAAACATGTGTACAGTACTATTAGAATTCTTGAAAACATTCCGTGTAGTTAAGCTAATTAGAAACACGTGATGTTATTTATGACTCACTAAGATGGTTTCCAGTCATACATTTGCCTGATCGATCACAATTCGTTCATTTAGAAATCACATCATTCTCCCAAGATTCAATTTTCCATAGCCTCAAGGTTCTATTTTGGCAGTTATTTTTCAGCATATGTATATACAGATACTTTCACTAATTGTCAGAGTTCCAAGCGTTCACTGAATATGCAGACGACACCGCAACCTTAATATCGGACCAATATATTTGATGCAACAACCGCTAATATTAATGAATGAAGAATATAACATGGATAGAAACGAACAGACTCTCACTGTACTTACATAAAACACATAACCTAGTAATAACAGATCAAAAGAACCCCATACAGCTTGATTTTAGAGCAAAAAATGTAATCATAAATCGGTCAACGTTTGCAAAATTACTAGGTGTTGTCTTCGATGACAGGCTATCTTATGAAGAACACATCAATGGTCTTGTAAGCAAACTATCCTATGCCTACTGTAGAGTTCCTTAATATTGGTAAATTATCTGAAATATATCATAAAAGTCCTTTCTACAGTCTTGGCTATCCTCGCCTACTCGATTATTCGTCATTATGGGGTTTGGCAAGGAGTATTGATACAACCGTAACTATGCAATAAAAGATAATTAGTGTACTATCATGGTCTCGAAATTACTATGAACATACAACCCCACTTTCAAAAAAAAAGAAAATTAGCTGTAATAAAACTTCATGATACCTACACCATTACAGTAAATATTCATTTCTTTAAGGTCATAAAATGAACCTGCGAATGAACTTTTTTGACTAAAATTATTGTGCAGAACCAGAATGAGAAAAGTCAATTTCCGAAGCAAAATTTCCATTACACTAGACCAGGGGTTCCCAAAGTGGGTGCCGCGGCACCCTGGGGTGCCGTAGAGTCTAGACAAAGAAAAATACATCCTAACTAAATCTAGGAGGGGAATCTCACGCAAAGGCACAGATGAATTGAAGAAACCCCAAAGAATGTTCAGGAATCCACCCTTCCAACTCCATCCCCTCTGGTCTTCATTATAAAAATATTTAAAGCTACTAAGCTTTAAAGTACTGAAGAGCACAACCCTTTCCTCTATATGTTTCTTCATCACAAATAATAATGAAATTATTATTATTATTATTATTATTATTATTATTATTATTATTATTATTATTATTATTATTATTATTATTATTATTATTATTATTATTATTATTATTATTATTATTGTTATTATTATTATTATTATTATTATTATTATTATTGTTATTGTTATTGTTATTGTTATTGTTATTGTTATTGTTATTGTTATTGTTATTATTATTATTATTATTATTATTATTATTATTATTATTATTATTATTATTATTATTATTATTATTATTATTATTATTATTATTATTATTATTATTATTATTATTATGTTGTTGTTGTTGTTGTTGTTGTTGTTGTTGTTGTTGTTGTTGTTGTTGTTGTTGTTGTTGTTATTAGTAGTAGTAGTAGTAGTAGTAGTAGTAGTAGTAGCGATAGTAGTAGCAGTTTTGATGGTTATTATTATTATTATTATTATTATTATTATTATTATTATTATTATTATTATTATTATTATTATTATTATTATTATTTTATTTTTATTATTATTATTATTATTATTATTATTATTATTATTATTATTATTATTATTATTTTATTTTTCCAATTATCATTTCTTAGATGTTATATTAATATGCATTAAAATTTCAAAAACTTTTAAAATTTTGGAAAAGTTTAAAAAAGTTGAAAAGTTGAAAAGTTTTAAAAATAAAACTAAAAAGAAGTGTTATTTTTTTGAGGGGGGGGGGGCGTTTCTAATAATAACTTACTTGCAACTTTCATAAACAGTTTTACATGATAATATTTCATGGGACATCCGATTTTTTGATGGACCGGATATGAACACAGATTTTTTTATATTCGCAGATGTTATAATATAATATACTCATAGATTCTTGATTGATTATATTATATGTTTTGAATGTTAATGGCGGATGGAGGGTGATGCATAATGGAAGAAAACGGATAGCAGGAGCCCTCCTCAGGAGGAGGTATGAGATCATAGAGTTCGGGGTAATAATAATAATAATAATAATAATAATAATAATAATAAAGATAATAATAATAATAATAATAATAATAATAATAATAATAATAATAATAATAATAATAAAATAATAATAATAATAATAATAATAATAATAATAATAATAATAATAATAATAATAATAATAATAATAATAATAATAATAATAATAATAATAATAATAATAATAATAATAATAATAATAATAATAATAATAATAATAATATTGATGATGATGATGATGATGATGATGATGATGATGATGATGATGATGATGATGATGATGATGATGATGATGATGATGATGATGATGATGATGATGATGATAATAATAATAATAATAATAATAATAATAATAATAATAATAATAATAATAATAATAATAATAATAATAATAATAATAATAATAATAATAATAATAATAATAATAATAATAATAATAATAATAATAATAATAATAATAATAATAATAATAATAATAATAATAATATTTTGGGTTCATAACCAAATTGATATGCAATATGGGTAAGAAGTTGCACTACTAATACTCAAGGGTTTTCTGAACAGAAAAATGGTTGGATAGTTGGCTAGTTCACAAACTCTATCTTGAGAATTAGAAGAAACCATTGGGGGTAGTGAACGTTTAAACCACCAAGAATGATATTTTCAGTAAAATGATGATGAGGGAACATGGTCTATTTTGGAGCTTAAGCTTAGTCGAAGAATTAGGACAGTCAATTTATTTTGGAGACAGATATACAGAACAAATGAACTTAGTAGATTGACAAGATGGCCTGAGTGATAATATAGAATATATAGTAGATTAAAATTGGTAACTCCAGAACACACTGCATCATGACTCGAGGGCAAGCAGCATCATGACTCGAGGACAAACAACTTCATAACTCGAGGACAAGCAACATCATGACTCGAGCGCAAACAACATCACAACTCGAGGACAAGCAACATTATAACTTGAGTATAAACAACATCAAGACTCGAGGACAAACAACTTCATAACTCGAGAACAAACAACATAACTCGAGGACAAACAACATCATGACTGAGGAAAACAACATCAGTTGAGAGCACATTTAAAATAATTCAGCTGCCTTTGATGGATAAGTGAGGTCAAGAATATAAAGGTACAGATTAGGTTTTCTATCCGAATGATCCAACAACTACGTTTCAGTTAAGAATATAAAGTAAGGTATAGAATAGAGGAGGTGCTGTTCAGTGAAGTGGAAATTTGAATAAAGACCGAAGTTGTCACAGAAATTAATAGATAAAGAACACCGTACACAGGAAATAAAGGGTGATTCCTTGATAGTACCAAACTCATCACCAGAGAAAGACCTAATACGAAGTGATAATGAGGGCGAGCATGTATGAATGCCTGTCTTTGCAAGCTATCTCTCTTGAATTCTCCTAGGCTATGTGTATAAGCGCCATTTTAATTAACCTGCAATAGATAGAGTAAATCACCAATTGGCTCCGTTCTTGATCATTATCACCAGTAACTTTATCATTTCATTCAAACAGTTAACTTCTAAAAATACCGCAAGATTTATTGTACCTTCTTCACGTTTCTCACTCTATCCATTCATCCGTGCCATAAATACTAACATGACCTCAGTAACAAAAATAACCTATTCCTCTGAACCATCAAAAGCCCACACACCTCACTATCTTTCTCCCTCTTCATACTGTCATAATGTATTATACTCAGATTGTTTGAAGTGTTCCTCCATCATATTCTCCTCACATTCATCTCAGATGTGTAAGCATATCTCTATTCATTTTCTTGCTAAGCAGCATCCCCTTATTCTCATTCTTAATCTTTTGCGCTTCCTTCCAGAAAAGCTTCCTTATTCCCTTGTAAGTGCCAGCTAATATAAATATAAGAATAAATAGCAAATATATTACAGGATATTATAAATATATAATAATATTACTATATCAAACTATATAGTATACTATTAACGTATATGGGAACATCAAATATACTATACAAAAAACGATGAGAGAGATGAGAGGAAGACGAGAGAGATAGAGAGAGAGTAGAGAGAGAGAGAGACCGACGAGAACGAAGAAGTGAATGTACAGCAATACACATACCCCTCCAGATAGAGAGAGAGAGAGAAGAGAGGACACAGAAGATGAAGATTGAAGAGGCGACGAAATCAAAAGAACATCCTCCCTCATAAGAGAACATATGGTGAATTACAAGACAATCTTGTCAACAGAAGCGAAGAGAAAGAAAGACAAGAAAACTTTGTCCTACGAACAGGAAGAAGCAATCAGCATGAAAACGACGTTCATATAAAGAGGAGAGGATTGAGATAAGAGAACGAGAGAGGAGAGAGGGTTGTGGACGAGCCTGTTTATTTCTTTTCCTTAAATTGAAAAAAAGTTCTACAGCAAAAACAACTTTTTCTAAAAGTAAAGAAAAAAACGCAAGTTAAAAACATTAACAAAATCTTGACACAAATATAAGTATTCGGCTGGTAGAGGATATTATAATTCTATAATTATATACATATATATATTTATAGTGTACTATGTTATAATATTAACTATAGTATATATATATATATACTATATAGTATTTAATATTATGTTCATATACTATATTATATAATTTATTTTATAATCAAGATATATTTTATATATTATCTATATATACAGTTGGTAGTGTCGTATCCAGAATTTTTTTCGGAGGGGAGGCCAAACAAAATTTTTCTATATGTATATAACTATATACTATATATAAATCATTATAATATATAGTATTATATATATATATATAGTATATAGTATATATGTTATAGTTAATATTGCATACTATTATCGTTATATTATATAGTATCAGATATATATATAATAATAATATATCATATTTATATAATATATATGGAAGGATGGAAGTTTAGAAATCCTAAGAAAAAATGGGAAGGATTTATATGAATTACTAAAATCATCTTACCTAAATTCTTAAATTTAATCGCCTGACCATGAGAGTTGAGCGAATGTCCGAAAACATCTTCAATTTTATATTCTAAGTATTTCGATGTCATGAGAGCGAGGGCAAGTCCATAAGGCTCTTTTCATCTCTCAAAAGTATTCCTTAAGTAGGCTGTCAGAGAGTCTTTATTTTAGGACTGAAAGCCTCTCTTTACTACTGAGTCACTTTTTAAACACCGGGTAAAATTGCTAGTATTTGCGAAGCAGAATATATTGATATTAATTGTTTAAATATTGGTGAAATTGTAACTGCGGAACAACAAACTAGTCCAATCTATTGCTGTTTTTGAGCGACCTGTGCTGTTATGATGCCATTTCTACTTCCATAAATCCCATTCTGGTTTTACAAATCCTTCACTTTCCGCGGACTTTCATGATTCTGCTTTTGTAAATATTAACACAATCTTTTATATCTTCTCATATGGGCTCAGCATTATACCCCGTTCGGTTTATGACAAATTGCAAGGAGAAATAATTTCCGTAGCCGAATCTGAATTTAAATCATCCATTCTCAAACTATAAAATGAGTGCGATAAAACTGTGGGTTGCAAGTATGAATGTTGGGTCTGCATTTTTGGAATTTGTTAATTCTAGCATACGCTAATTTCAATTACTCAGTTCAGATTCAGATGCTCTTACACATTCTTTCAAAAATCAGGTGAAATTCTAATGTTCATTTTCTCTGATGGCTTTAAGTTTATTTAACTAATGGACTTAACGAGATTGTTCCTAACAGCGAAGTTTATTATATAAAATAGTTTTAACTTCTGCACTTCTAGTAGTATATAACGGAATATGATTACTTTAAATTTCCTCCAGTGTCTTTAGAAAATTTCGAGGGAGGGGGGGGGCCCCATGGCCCCTTGTTGGCCCCCCTACAATTCGCCACTGATTATATATATATACTTATATATATAATATATATATCTATATCATTATAAATTAGTATATAATAATTATTACATATATATATAATATATATCTATATATAAACTAATCATATATATATATATATTATTATATATAAACTTATAATATATGTCATATATATATATATAATTATACTATTAATATAATAATATATATATGACTATATAATATCTAAAGAACAGATTTAAAAAAATTGGGGCTCCAATCTTGATATACTAAAACGTTAGCTGTTAATAGGTCTTTTAAAGGTTAGTATTTTAAATTTTGAAAAATAAAAAATTTAAAAACAAATTAATCAATTATAATTAAAATAACATTAAATTTTAACGATCCAAATTAAAAATTACACTATCAATAAAATTGACCTTTAAAAAATTAAAAAAATTCCGCATATTCCGCAGGCAATTAAGATTAGAACTCCTTTTAATTTCATGTAATTATAGTTATGAAATTTTTAATTTAATTTACTTGTAAATTTCAATACCAAAAAAATATATTTTCTAAGCATTATTTTTCATCTACAAAAATTTACACATTCGAAAGATCTTTAATTAAGGAACTATAATTTAAAATTGTGCAAAAAATATTCCATTATTGTGGTTTGGCAATGAATTTAAATTCTTTGCTGGATATGTTATAAAAGAATAATTAATAATAATAATAATAATCAATTACAATAATAATATATAATAATAATAATAATAATAAAATAATAAATATTAATAATACTAAAAATAATTTAGATAATCTGATATTTTAATAATAAAATACTCATCTGATAATAATAATAATAATAATAATAATAATAATAATAATAATAATAATAATAATAATAATATTATTATAAATAAATTAAATCATAATTCTTAGTTACTTCAACTCAACTTTTAATTTATACAACCGTATCACACCATAATGACACCAATTAGTGCAAAATATATTATCATCTGCCTTGCGTATTGTCATTATTATTATTATTTATTATTATGATATTGATTATATTCATTTATTATTATTTATTATTTATTAGTTCGCTCAGTCAAATCGATAAATCGTATTTTTTCGGATAATTGATATTTTTTTTTTTTACTATTTCATTTCCCTATGGAGTAAACTTTTTCAAACTTACACAAAATTAAACAGTGTGCCCACGTTATATCTGCAGACCAAACTGTACACACCAAAAAAGCATATATGATAGTATCCAGTATATCATACTCACTAAATATATCTTCAAATTGGACTATTATTATATATATATATATATAATGTGTATATATTATATATATATATATACATTGTAGATACTACAAATATTAATACTGTGATATTTATATATATGTTATACGTAATACTAATATATACATATATATAATATGTTAAATACTAATTAATAATCATTCTATTTATGTACTTCTGTTTTTCTAGAACATGAGATTCCAGATAAATCTACGGAATCTGGAATGCTTTTCCACTTCCCAAAATTTATATCTTTTTCTGGAAATAAAATTCTGGTATATATTTTTTTTAACCGTAGATTTTATAATTTCGGAGTCGAGAGCCGAGAGCCATGTGCTGGAGCATTGAGCTGAGGCCGGAGCCGGAGCCGGAAGCCGGAGGCCCTTCGTATTGCATATTTTTCCCGCTAGTCCGATTTGGTGCGTTGATGGTGTTCCATCTATGGAGTTTTGGGTCGGGAACCCGTTTATGAGGTATAATGAGAGCGTTCTGAACAGGAATCAAGTCAAACTACCGACATGACTTGATATGAAATTCGCAAGGTCTGTCAGATTTTAGACGGCTTGAGGTGACCATCTATGGTCTTCTGGTGTCAGGGGAATCCGTTTAATAGAGGTAATAGTGTGATTTGCGTTTGGAACAGGGAGAATCAAGTCAAATCGACATGCTTGATTTGGAAAATTCGTAAAGGTCTCGTCAGATTTTTAGACGCTTGAGGTTAGTCATGCTATGGGTTTTTGGGTCAAGGAAAGCCGTTTATGAGTAGTGTGCTGGTGATGCGCTTATGGAAACAGGGAAATCAAGTCAAAATGCCGACATGACTGATTGGAAATTCGTAGTCGTCAGATTCAGACGCGTTGATGGTTTGTCCATCTATGTGGGTTTTTTGATCCGTCAGGGAAGCGTTTTATGAGGTTTATGGTGACGGCGTTGAAACAGGGAATTCAAGTCAAATGGCGACATGACTTGGAATTTCAATAAGGTCGTCATTTTTTTGACGCTTGAAGTGTAATAGTTAAAGGGTCATTAAGTCGTGGAAGTGATTCTTGAGGTCGGTGCAGTCTCAATAAAGCAGGGCGAATCCAAGTCAAATGACGACATGACTTGGACTTTCTCTGAAAATGCTAAGTTTTATACTTTTTTATGGTCAAATTAAGGTGTTCTCCCTAAAGGGTTGTTCTGAGACCAATGTGTTTGAGGGTCAGGTTGCCAATATCTTGAGTTTTAGATAGGAGCCCTAGTATAGCAATAAGTCTTAATAACCCACCACTTTTCTCACCACATCAATTTAGCTTATGAAAGGTGTCTAGGTGACTGTCTTCTTCAACTTGGCTCCCCAATAAATGGTCAGAACCCGTAAGTACCTCATGGTAGACGAGGTTACGTCCGTAATCCGTGCTCACCCCAGAGGGTGTGCCTCCCCCTAAAAAAATCGAATTTTCGTAGAAGGTTGAAATTTTGGAGAAAGGATTCAGAGTTCGGATTTCTGGAAAGAAATGGGTTTGGAATCAGAGGAATTGACACGGCAACGGAGTGGTGACTGCCAGTGCAAGGGGCCCTAGTTAGTAAACATTCGCTTTAATAATACAATTATTAATACTGTTCATCGATACGATCTGGTATCTGTTCTGGATCATGTACATATCGTTCAATGCTTTTGGATTTGCAAAAGGAATGAAACCCGCTCTTTCTTAAAATGTTCAAGACTTGATTTCAAACTTTTGTTTTATTTTTCAAATCTCATTATGCTTTTTTTAAGTGTGTGTGTGTAAGTATATTTGTGTGTGTGTGCTCAGAAGCACATAAAACAATCATTATTAATTTATGTTTGCTTTTTTTATGTATTTTATTTTTACCGTGTGCGATTTAATTTTATGTTTACATTTCCTCCTCTCCTCCTCCTCTCTCTCCTCTCTCTCTCATACTCTCTCAATTTTTTTTTTTTTTTTTGTATTTATTTGGATTAATTTTTTTTTTCATTCTAACTATTTTTATTACATTTCTTTACTTTGTGTTTAATTTTCTAGGAGACATTTATTTTTCAAATTTTTTTTTCTATTTAAGTTTAATTATTTAATTTTAATTTATTCAGCTTGTTAGAACTTTTACACTGGGAATGATGTCGACTCGAATCGACAAAGTGTCAAAAATGGCTTTCAAATATTTTGTTTTACTAAAAAATTATAATTCTTTTACATAACCTTAAATCAGTAAATCAGTAAATCCAGGTAAATCAAACTGCCCTCCATAACCTTCCATACCCCTTCTGTGATCTTATTGACTCTTTTATTGATCTATAGTTGATCTATCGTCTCTAATTTGATTGCAAGTTCATATTTATGTATAACATTAACACAAAAACTTTATTTATTATTGTTTTGTTCTTTAAAACTTTTCGTTTATTACTAAAAAATTTATTTATTTTATGTTTTATAACTTAAAAATTTACATTTTCATATTATTATTATTAGGTTTACTGATTATAAATCAGTAAATCAAACTACCTTCCATTACCCCATACCTTCTGTGCACATCTATTTGATCTTAATTTTGATCTATTTGATCTAATTAATCTATTTGATCTCAAGTCATATTTTGTATAACGAAATAACACAAAACTTTTATTATTTTGTTTTGTTTCTTTAAATATTTTGTTTTTACTAAAACTTGCTCTTTTCAGCTTTATAACTTAAAAAATTTACATTTTTCATACCTTAAAGCAGTAAATCAGTAAATCAGTAAATCAAACTACCCTCCATACCCTCGTACCCCTTCTGTGATCTATGATCTAATTGATCTATTTATTATTGATCTATTGATTCAAGTCATATTTTTGTATAACATAAAACAAAACTTTTATTTATTTTTTTTATTATTCTTTACTTTCGTTTTTTACTAAAAAATTTATTCCTTTTATGTTTATAACTTAAAAAATTTATCATATTTACATCACCTTAAGCAGTAAAATTCAGAAATCAGTAATCAACTACCTCTCCATTACCCTGCATACCTCATCCATGCATCTATGATTCTTGGATGATTTTTCCTCTGATATGATTCAAGTCATAATTTTGTTTATTAAACACTGTATGTTATTATTTTTGTTTTAGTTACTTTATACTTTTCATTTTTTAGTATAAGACTTATTTATTCTTGTGTTAAATGTCTTAAATATTTGTTTTTTTTACTAAAAAATTTATCTTTTTGTTATAACTTAAAAAAATTATTGCAATATTACATACCTTAAAGCTGTGTATTTAAATCATTAAATCAAATAATGCCATATCATTAATCCTCATTACACCTTCCACCATTCTTTGGTCTATATTGATCTATTGATCTTAATATTCAATTGATCTATGAATTCAAGTCATATTTTGGTATAACATAACACAAACTTTATTATTTTTGTTTTAATTTTTTCATATTAACTTTTCGTTTTTTACTATAATAAGTTTATGTAATTGAGAGTATAGAGGTTGTCATTTAATATTTTGTTTTTTACTAAAAAAATCTTATTCTATTTATATGTTTATTATAGCTTAAGATTTTTGCTCAAATTTACATTAACCTTAAAGCTAAAGTTAAACAAGTCAGATAGAATCAGTAAAATCAATACTTAGCCAATACATAACCTCATACCCTTCCATCACCCTTAATTGATCTATTGATCTAATTGATTCTTATCTGTAATCTATTGATATCAACCAACTAACAAACAAAATCTTATTATTTATTTTTGTTTTATATTTCTTTTATATACCTTTCGTTTTTTGCTAAAAAATTTAAGTTCTTTATATGTTTTATAACTTAAAAAAAATTGCTTATTTACCTAAAGCCAGTAAATCAGTAAATCTTAAGTAAATCAAAATATATACTACCCTCCATAACCTATCTAATTACCCATCTCGGCTGTCTTCTTGTTGGCATATGTTTTCTTGTTTTGATTTATTTCATCATATGATGGTGACAACATAACATCAATATAACTTTTAACTGTTTTACCAAACCTTCTCAATCCCTTCTCTCCCTTTAATACTTTCAATTTGAATTACTACATCACAAAAAGAAGTTTGGTCTACAGCTTTGGTAGCTTCATATGGACGACGAAGTAAACATTCGAACTCTCCTGCCTGAAGCCACTAAGTTTCACTCATAAGGACATCATGTGATATCCCGTTTCATTAAGAAAAGGCTTCAGTTCCAGAATAAGCTTCATATTAAGAAAGTTCTACCCCATCTAGTAGCTTGGATGAAAATGGTTCTCTTGTCAGCTCTCTTCATAATCGAATCTAAAGAGGGTTTCCTGTCAACCATAAATAATTTTCTTACTCTTCCAATAGTTTTATCTGTGACTTGTCCATCTAAGGAAAAACACATTGTCGACTGTAATATGTGATGAATTTTGAAATTAATAATGCAGAATTCTAAAAGAAACCTATATTATTATGCTTATCTGTTTACATTGTTTGTTCCAAGTCCTTCAGAATATTCATTATTAACGTCACTAACTACAGAATGTTCATCATCTTTATTCATTTTTTTTCTAGGATTTTCAATATAAGTAATAAACAACAGTTTAACATTCACAAGTAAGAATATGTTAACTGCCATCTACTAAATGTTTACGCAGCGTTTGAGATATTGTTAAAATTTTTCTCTATGAAATGAAATCTATTACCACTTAATACTTACTACTGATCATTTTAAATCACTGAATATAATTTTATCCAATAATTAATAAAAAATAATTTAATAATTAACTTAAAAAACGACAATGAAAATGACCACCTTTCATTTCCTTGAAAATCAATTAAAAAAAACAAAACAAAAAAAAACGAAAAAAAACGAACAAAAATAATATTTCATATCTCACATTCTTATTCTTAGAATCATATAATAACCCACATTATATT
>JABUQX010139366.1:57500-59999 GCA_015478945.1 Trachelipus rathkii | reverse complement strand
TTAAGGTTATTATTACATAAGTTATTATATATATATATATGTTATTATTAATATATTATATTATTATATATATATTATTATATATATATAATATAAATATATATATATATATATTATTATATATTATATTATTATATATATATATATATATATATATATATATATATATATATATATATTATATTATATATATATATATATATATATATATTATTATATATATATATTATTATATATTATATATATATATTATATATATTATATGTATTATATATATATATATATATATATATATATTATTAATATATATGTTATATTATTATTATTATTATACATATTATTATTATTATATATACATATATACTGGACGTTGAAACTCATCCCCAACTCTTAACCCTTCCTCAGACGATTATTTTAGAAATTTTATGGGAAACTAAAATTCATTTTACTTTTAACAATTGTACAGTTTCTTATTATTATTAAGCCGACTAGTTTTAAGTGATATATATATATATATATATATTATTACATATATATAGTATATATATATTATTATTATATATAGTTGTTATTATATATATATATATATATATATATGGTGTATATATGTATATGTATTATACATACACAGATATATGGAATTAGAAAGCAGTTAGTTATGAGTTATTGTTATATATATATTATTATTATTAGTTATTTTATATATATATTATTATATTATATATATATATATATATATATATATATATATATATATTACAATATATATATATATATATACATATATATATATACATATATTACATAGTTAGGCGCGATGATATAGCAGTTATATATTATTATATTATTATTACATATTATTATTATTATTATCCATATATATATATATTATTATAGTTATTATTATTATTATTATTATTATTATATTATATATATATTATTTATTATTATTACATATATATTATTACTACATATTATTATATATTACTTCATTATTATTATTATTATTATTATTATTATTATGATATATTATTACATATATTATTATTATATTATTATTATATTATATTATTATATTATTATTATTATTATTATTATTATTATTATTATTATTATTATTATTATTATTATTATTATTATTATAGTATTACATTTTTATTATATGATGATTATTGCCAACATTATTATATGCTGCAGTAATGTATTATTATTATTATTAATATTATTATTATTATTATATACATATTATTATTATTATTACATTATTATTACGTATTATTATTATTATTATATACATATTATTATTATTATTATATATATTATTATTATTATTATTATATTATATATTATATATTATTATATTATTATATTATTATTGTTATTATTATTATATACATATTATTATTATTATATATTATATATATATATATATATTATATATACATTATTATTATTATTACATATTATATATTATTATTATTATTAATATTATTATTATTAAATAATACATCTCTTCTCGTGAAATTCATAAATGTATATTATTATATGTTATTAATATTATTATATTATTATTATTATTATTATTAATAGTCTTGTAATGTAAATATATATATATATATATATATATTTAATGGTGCGTCTTTCTCTTTGTGTTCATATTCTTTACACACTCATCCTCCAGGCAACATATTACTGACCACCATTTATCCACATATCATATACACATGATTAAAGTACACACCCTCTTCTAGATAACACTTTACAGACATCCCTACTACTCATATCCCTGTGTGTGGGGAAAGAATTGCTCACACTGTATATCCCTCGTGGTATGAGCCGGCTAAGAGAAGCTCACAGTTGGGTTGGGCTGCCTACTACCACATATCTCTTGCCAGGAATGCTATAATGCAGGCCTCGGAAGGTCGTGATCGCCGATAACGGCCTTCTATCTTTCGGCGAAATTGTATGAATCGTATGGGTACATTGAATGTCAGAGGAATAAATGTTGAGGAGAAGATAAGAGAGGTGATGGATGTATTTAGAAAGGGTAGATTTGATTTGCCCGCTGTGACTTAAACAAAGATGAAAGGAAACAGTGAAGATGTGTGGTGTGGTGTGGTGTGAAATGTGTGTGTGCTGGTGTGGAAAGAATGAGAGGGGGAGAGAAGGAGTTGCAATTCTGATGAGTGATCTGTGGTACAAAGCTATGTTAGACTTTATTTGTGTGAGTCCTAGAATTTAATGGTTAAATTCTAAGTTAAAAGGCCTAAGATTTATGTGGCGATGACATGTGGACCATCTGAGGGTAATGTAGAAGAGAGTGCAATTTTCTGGGATAATCTGAATGATGTTTTAGAAGGGTTACTAGGATCTCAGATTGATTGTGTTTAGTAACCTAAATGGTTGAATAGGTGATCAAAAAGGGATGGTATATAACAGGTGGTTTGGGGTGGCGGGAGAAAATGAGAATGGTAGGTGATTGATTTCTGTGAGAGAGAG
>JABUQX010139366.1:47500-52500 GCA_015478945.1 Trachelipus rathkii | reverse complement strand
ATATTATATTATTATTATATATATTATTATTATTACATATTATACATATATATTATTATTATTATACATTATTATTATTATACATATTATATTATTATTATTATACATACATACATACTATATTACAACATACATTATTATTATTATTATATATACATATATATAAAGATATACATATTATTATATTATTATTATTATTATTATTATTATTATTATTATTATTATTATTATTATTATTATTACTGCATATATAACATATTATTATTATTATATATTATATTATTATTATTATTCATATATTATATATATATTATTATTATTATTATATTATTATTATTATTATTATTATTACATACATTATTATTATTATTATTATTACTGTGTTGTCTTTGTATTATTACAACACATTACATATTACATATTATTATTATGCCACATACATTACATACACATACATACACATATGCCATGCTGGTTACATATTACATATCTATATTTATATATTACATATATTATTATTACATTATTATATATATTATTATTATATATATATATTGGTTGGTTATATATATATACATACATATTATTTATGTTGGTTATTATTACATATTATTGGTTGGTTATTATTTCCATACATACACATTATTATTATTTTTATTAATACACATACACATATTATTATTATTATTATTATATTATATACATATATATTATATATATTATTATTGTTGTTATTGTTGTTATTTTACATATATATATACATATATTATATATATATATTTATATATATATATATTATTATACATATATAAACATATTATTATTATTATATTATTATTATTATATACATAATACACATATACATATACATATTATTATTATATATATATATATATTATATTATATATATACATATTATATTTTATGTGCATACATTATATGGTATTATTATTATTATTATTATTATTACATATTATTATTATTATTATTATTATATATACATATATATATATTATTATTATATATATTATTATTATTATATATTATTATTATTATTATTATTATTATTATTATATATTATTATTATATATTATAAATATATATATATATATTATTATTATTATTATATATTATATATTATATATATATATATTATTATGTTATTTGTTATTATTGTTGTTATTATTATTATTATTATTATTATTATTATTATATATTACATATTATATTATTATTATTATATATTATTATATATATTATATATATATATATATAAATTATATTACATATAAACATATTATATATATATATATTATTATTATTATATTATTACATATATTATTATTATTATTATATATACATATATATATAGAATATATATATATATATATATATATATATATATATATATATATATATATATATATATATATATATATATATATATATATATATAGGCCAGCCTCTAGAAGAGACACCAGGAACGAAAATCAATAAAAAAATGTAACTTAATTTCAATGATTTGACCTTAAAACATTAGTAAATACTGGATTTTCAAATGTAATTTAAATAATATTTAAGAAAAATTAAAAAAAAATTGACATATATTTTTTTTGTGCTTCACACCTATAGTCTTATAAAAATGAGTAGCTTTGGTCGTGCAGGCTATTTATTTCAGTTTAAATTTGATGAATGTATACGTAAAATTTGTAGAAACACCTTGACAATAATAAATTGACATTTGATATTTTTATATATTTTATGTTTTGATCCGGGGTGGGGCCTTCGGCCCCCCCTCTATATCATCCCCCCTCCCCCGCAGAGCGGGGTGCCCCGCTCGCGGGTCCGGGGGGGAGTTTTTTTTAAATAAAAATACCCATAAATTATAATAATAATCGAAAATCAAATAATAAAAATGAAAGAACTTAGAAAAATAAATAAATTCCTATTAAAAGTAATATTAATATTATTCGCACATCAATAATAATAATAATAATAATAATAATAATAATAATAATAATAATAATAATAATAATAATAAAAATCTTTGTTAATTTCTTAAAAATTAAAAATGCAAATAACGCTAATAAATAATAGAAATTGCAGTAATAAAGAAAAGGCCCGAAATTCGTTGTTTTTCTTATCGAAAATTTCCCCCGTATAAATGGAGTCAACATCTTATAAATGTCCATATATATATTAATATATCATATATATATATATATATATATATATATATATATATATATATTATTATATTATTTTTTATTTTTATTACATACATAAACATATATTAGAACATATATTATAATTATATTATTATTATTATTATTATTATTATTATTATTATTATTATTATTATTATTATTATTATTATTATTATTATTATTATTATTATTATTATTTTTATTATTACATATTATTATTATTATTACATGCATTTACGCATATTATTATTATTATGTAGCTGCATATTATTATTATTATATATTATTATTATTATTATTATTACATATATACATATATACATATTATTACATATATATTATTATTATTATATATTATTATTGTTATTATTATTATTATTATTACATATTATTATCATACTATTATATATTATTATTATTGGTTGATTGCTACATTATTATTACATATATATTATTATTATTATTATTATTACATATTATATTATAGCATATATATTATTATTATTATTATTATTATATATATATATTACATTTTATATATATTATATATTATTATTATTATTATATATTATTATATATATATTATTATTATTATTATTATTATATATACATATTGATTATTATTATTACATATTATTATTATTATTTTATATATTTATTATATATTATTATTATTATATATTATTATTTATTATTTTTATTATTATTATTATTATACATATTATTATTATTATTATTATTATATTATACATATTATTATTATATATTATTATTATATTATTATATACATATTATGATTGTATTATATTATATATTATTATTATTACATATATGCAGTTATTATTATTATTACATGTGTATGTATATAAATCATATATATGTATGATACATATTATTACGGTTGTTAGTTAGTTGAAGAAAGATATTGTTATTGGTTATGTTATTGTTGTTATTGGTTATGCTATTGTTATTATTATTATTATTATTATTATATTATATTATTATTATTATTATTATTATTATTATATATTATATACATTATATTATTATTATTATTACATGCTGAATTGTATTATATTATTAACATATTACATATATATTATTATTATTATTATTATTATTATTATTACATATTATTATTATATTATTATTATTATTACATATTATTATTATATATATCTCTTTATACATCTATTATTATACATATTATACATATTATACATATTATTACATACATTACATTATTATTATATATACATATTACATATATAGTTATATACATACATATATATATTATTATTATTATTACAAACATATTATTATTATTATTATATTATTATATATTATTATTATATTATTATTATTATATATATATTATTATATATATATATTATTATTATATTATATTATATTACATATATATATTATTACAACATTATTATACATTTCCATATACATATTATTATTATATACATATTACATATTATTACATATATACATATATTATTATATATTATTATTATTATATTATATATATATTATTATTATTATTATTATTATTATTATTACATAAACATATATATATTATTATATTATTATTATTATTATTATTATACATATATTACTATATACATATATTAATATACATTTCCATATTACACACATATGCAGTATATACATATTATTATT
Source organism: Trachelipus rathkii (assembly GCA_015478945.1). Taxonomy (NCBI): domain Eukaryota; kingdom Metazoa; phylum Arthropoda; class Malacostraca; order Isopoda; family Trachelipodidae; genus Trachelipus; species Trachelipus rathkii. The sequence goes on along the minus strand of JABUQX010139366.1, from coordinate 48,604 downwards.
ATTATTATATATATTATATGCTATAATATTTCTCATTTTTATTATTATTATATTATTATTTTTATTATTATATGATTATTATTATATATTATTATTATTATTATTATTGTATATTACATATTACATTACTGTTATCCATATTATTATTATTATTATTATATATATATTATATATATATAGATATATATATATATATTATTATTATTATATATTTTTATACATTATTATTATTGTTGTATTATTATTATATAAACATATATATATAAACATATATATATATACATAGAAAATATATATACATATATATATATATGTATATATATTATTATTATTATTTTGATTTATTATTATTATTATTTGATGATATTACTATTAATATTAATATTATTATATATATATATATATATATATTTATATATATATATATATATATATATATATATATATATATATATATATATATATATATATTTTTATATATATATATATATATATATATATATATATATATATATATATATATATAATCTTTATTCTCTCCTACTGGGTTTCGAACCCGAGCTCCCGCTGTTGGTGTAGAAAGTGTTTTGCCACTTGACCACGATGAGCTAAAATGGAATTTGGGAAGAATACTCTTTCCAAAAGTTTCTCCGCTCATACTCGGATCAAGGACCAAATAGGACTCCACTCGGAGAGATGATGTATCATTATCATTTTAGAACTGATAATACACTCCCAATTTGAAAATAAAAAGGATCTTTATTCTCTCTTGCTGGGTTTCGAGCCCGAGCCCGAGCCCTCGTTGTTGGTAGGGCAAGTGTTTAACTACTTGACCATGTTGAGGTAAAAGGAAACTTTGGATGAAAATACTCTCTCCCCAAAAGCTTCCCCACTCACTCTCTGGTTTTCTGAAGATTGTTTACATTTTCAAACTCTGAAAGTATTAGCAGTTGTAAAATGACACTGATATATCATCTTTCTGAGTCTGAGTGGAGCCTTGTTTGGCACTTGACCCGAGTGAGTGTCAGCAGGGAATCTTTTGGGATGAGAGTATTCTTAAAAATTTTCATTTTACCTCATTGGGGTCAAGTGGTAAAACACTTG
>JABUQX010139366.1:37500-40000 GCA_015478945.1 Trachelipus rathkii | reverse complement strand
CTGAGTCTAAGTGAAGCCTTGTTTGGCCCTTTGACCCGAGTAAGTGTTAGCAGGGAAGCATTTAAGGAACAGAATATTCTTAAAATTTTCCTTTAGCTCATTGAAATATGGCAGAAACACCTGCTACAACTGAATTGAGAGGCCTGGTCTGAAACCCCAAAGCAGAGAAAATAAGACTTTATGTTTTCGCTTCGTGAGTGTATTATGAGTTTTAAAATTATATATATATATATATATATATACATATATATATATATATATATATATATATATATACATATATTATATATATATATATATATATATATATATATATATATATATATATATATATATATTATTAAAATTATATATATATTATATTATTATATATATATATATAGTTATATATATATATATATATATTATATATATATATATATATATATATATATATATATAGTAGATATATATGTACATATACATATATATATATAAATATATATATATGTTATGCTAATATATATATATATTATATATATATATATATATATATATATATATATATATATATATATATATATATATATATATTAAAGCCATTCTACGAGTATATCCAACCCTCTTATTCTAAACTTGACGTCCGTGCTCATTCATTGAGTTATTCTACCTATATAATACAGAATGCATTTCGGGACATGTCGTGTTTTGATGTTGAATAAAAATGTTTTTCTCTAATCTGAAAAATTCTATGAAAGTATCTGCCCTTTTACTACTAGACCTCTACTAACTAAAAGAAATGAAAGTTACTATTCATTTTGAAACTTTGAAATACTGACCCCTTGAGACATATAATAGTTGACATGTTGACCTTGTAACATACCTTTTTTGACGCACAAGATAATAGAAAGGTTCTATGACGTGACACACTTGATCCCAGATAATACATTGTATCACTTGACTCGTCAAATCTGTAACTCGTCATTGTCAACATATATTACCTTTGAAAGGTTATTGCAAATATTATATAAAACTTCAAATTATAACTATCATATCTTATCAAAATTTAATGTATTTTCGTTCTAACATTGTCTATTATTTTATAATTATATACGATAAAATACGCATAAACTTTATTGAAAATCCAAAAGAAAAGTTAAACAAAATTTTTACCCTTGACAAACACAGAATTGTCTTAATTCTTTCTATTCCATTATCAAGATCCTAAAATAAAAAATAAAAAAAAAGAAGTCTTGTGTATAATTAAAAATAGGAACCAAACATAGGTCAGAAATTTTTCTACTAAACTAAAAAATTAGCAAATTTACAGAGATAAAAAAGCCACCTCACTTAATTAACATAAAGTAACTCTTGAGAATATCTGTTAAAGTTTTAATTAATCAAATCATTATATATATATATATATATATATATATATATATATATATATATATATATATATATATATTATCAAAATACATATATATAATTTATATTATAAATTTTATTATTCTTATTCTCAAAATACATATATATAATTTATATATATAAATTTACAGAGATAAAAAAGCCACCTCACTTAATTAACATAAAGTAACTCTTGAGAATATCTGTTAAAGTTTTAATTAATCAAAACATTATATATATATATATATATATATATATATATATATATATATATATATATATATATATATATATATATATATATATATATATATATATATATATATATATATATATATATTATATATATATATATATATATATATATTATAGTTATTATGTATATATATAATAGTTATTACCACACTCCGTCTAATGTTGAGCTAAAAGGAAACTGAAGAAATACACTATCCCCAAAAGTTTCCACTCACTCCCTGTTGGTTTTCGAAGATTGTTTATATTTCAAACTGATTGTCTTAGTAGTTGTAAACGACACTGATATACCATCTTTCTGAGTCTAAGTGAAGCCTTGTTTGGCCCTTTTGACCCGAGTAAGTGTTAGCAGGGAAGCATTTGGGAACAGAATATTCTTTAAAAATTTTCCTTTTAGCTCATTAAATGGCGGTAAAACACTTGCTATAACAACAGCGAGGGCTCGGGTTCGAACCCAACAGGAGAAAATAAAGACTCTTTATGTTTCAAGTTGTGAGTGTATTAGGAGTTTTAAATATATATATATATATATTATTATTATATTATAGTTATATATATATTATTATTATTATTATATATATATATATATATATATATATATATATATATATATATATATATATTATTATTATTATTATATATATATATATATATAGTTATATATATATATATATATATATATATAAAGTTATATATATATATATATATATATATATACATATTGAAGAAGAATATAGTTAGCATATATATATATATATATATATATATATATATATATATATATATATTATCTATATATATATATATATATATATATATATATATATATATATATATATATATATATATATATATATATTAT
>JABUQX010139366.1:17500-32500 GCA_015478945.1 Trachelipus rathkii | reverse complement strand
TCTGTTCGGTGGAGACCGCAGGTGGGTCCCTTTTAAGACGGTGGTACCGTCGACCGAGCCTTTAGCTCATCCCAGTCGGATTCGGTGGAGACCGGTTCGGCGGCAGTTCCTTTGGTGGAGACCTAGGTTCTGTTTATTGTACGGTGGTACCGTTCCCAAACTCACTTCGAGTTTCCCAAGAGCCTTTCGGTGGAGACCGGGGTTCGAACCCATCTGTTCGGTGGAGACCGCAGGTGGTACCGTCGACCGAGCCTTTAGCTCATCCCCAGTCGGATTCGGTGGAGACCGGTTCGGCGGCAGTTCCTTTGGTGGAGACCTAGGTTCTGTTTATTGGACGGTGGTACCGTTCCCAAACTCACTTCGAGTTTCCCTAGAGCCTTTCGGTGGAGACCGGGGTTCGAACCCATCTGTTCGGTGGAGACCGCAGGTGGGCCCCTTTCAAGACGGTGGTACTGTCAACTGACTAAACTTTCCCTTGCATTAGATGATAACATGTGTATTAGGACCTAACACGCTTACTCCGAAACTACCACGCCTACTTCAAGTAACTACGCTACCATAGATTCTCAAGTACTGCCTTTAATAATTACGCTACCATTTTGTGTCAAAGAAATATATAAATAAAAGTCATTGTTAATAAAGAGTTTATTCTTATCCTGTCACCTGGAGGTTGTCTTGTTAACTTTTAAACTTTACAATTGTTGACAGCGGTGTGAACGTAACTAATAGTCTTTTTACAATTGGTTAGCAGCGGTGCTGACTAATTTTACAATTGGTGGCATAGCGGCTAGACAAGTACACAGTAATTAGCTTTGCTAAAACAGGTGACAGGCGAATAATATAAAATAACTTAATATATATTAGTAATAAATTCCAATAGTATTACATAATGGCGGACGAAGAAAGTCACTTGCCTTTCTCTAGTATATTAGGAAAACTGAAACAATTTAACGGTAAAACTAGTTTCAAAAGTTTCTTAAATCAGTTCAATGCGAGATCAAACTTAGAAAATTGGAGTGATACCAATAAAGTTAATATTTTGAAATGTTTATGCGTCGACTCAGCTCAAACTTATCTAAACTCACATCCTGAAATAGACGACTTAAGCTTTACTGAATTAGTGTCATTTCTCGAAAAGAGATTCAAAAATATAATTTCAAAACAAGAGGCCTACAATCAATTTACAAATATAAAACAAGGTCTTTTAAGCATAAAAGATTACGCCAATAAAATTGACGAAATAACAGAGAATGTCATGGACATTTTAACTGAATTTAATGACACAGACAGCAGAGACCAATTTTTGATATCTATTTTTATTAATGGATTAAATTATGAAATAAAGAAACTTATTGGTATACAAGAATTTAGTTCATATAATAACTGCGTCCAAGCCGCATTAAAGGCCGAGAAAATAGCTCCTAGGAAAGTAACAAATAACTTCCATACTCCCATTAATAGACAACATAATAGTTTTCACTTACAAAATAGATTACCCAACGTAAATAATGTTCAGATGGCAAATAATAGATTACCTTTACCACAAATCATTTGTTTCCATTGTAACGAACCAGGACATAAAAAATATAATTGCCCCAGGCTTCATCAGAGATATACAAGACATCAAAATTATTCAAAAAACTAATTAAGAGATCTGTTTCGGGTAATATAGACAATCCGACCATCTAGATTACTGTTAATAAAATTAAAACCCTAGCTTTTCTTGACTCTGGCTCAACAGTAACTATAATATCACACGAGTCATTATCCAAAGTCCTCGAAATGGATCCGAATAAAATAAATAGAACAAAAAGAATTAAAAGGGCTAATTTAAAAATTACAAGTGTTTCAGGGGAAACTTTAAACATTTTAGGAAAAGTTACATTATCTTTAAAAATAGGAAAAATTGCATTAATTCACGAAGTATATGTACTAGAAAATACTCAATTTCCAGGAGAAATATTATTAGGAAGAGATATAATCAAGAGATTAGGTAAAGTAACGCTTGACCAAGAGCAAGAAAGTATTTATATAAATAAAACTAGAGTACCTATTATAAATGTAATTGACCATCATTCATATTGTTATAATATTGAAAAAAATAAAATTCCATATGATAAATTAACTACTGAGTTTAAAATTAGACTTCCCCCTAGGTCTTTTGTCAAAGCTTATGGAAAGGTAAATGAATTTTGGAAGAATAAGAACATAGTTGTAGAACCTAATTGCAAAATGGAAGGAATAAGAATAGGAAACACCTTAGCCCATGTTAATAATGAATTACAAGCCCCTTTTACAGTAGCCAACTACTATGATTATGAAGTTATACCAAATAAAAAAAATTAATAGGAGATATTTACCCAGTAGAAGAACATGAAATAAACATTCCAGATATTGTAAATAAAGAAAAAACTTTTGATTTGGCAAATTTAAATTTAGAAAATTTAGAAACAGAACAACAAATGAAAATAATAGAAATATTAAATAAAAATAAAAATGCTTTTGCTCAAACTACAGATGATATAGGTCTTTGTAAATTATTAAAACATAAAATTGACACGGGAAACTCAAAACCCATCCATACCCCCCAGTATAAACTTCCCCATACTACAAAAGAAATAATGCAGGAACAGGTTGATAAAAAGCTTAAACTAGGATTAATAGAAAAATCTAATAGCCCATGGGGTAGCCCAGTAATTTAAAAAAAAATCTGATGGAACAAACAGGTTTGCATTTGACGCACGCTCACTTAATGCTGTAACTAAAACAGAAGTAATGGCAATGCCCAAAATAGACGAAATACTTACATCATTTAATGGATCAAAGTACTTTACTGTTTTAGATAATTTAAAAGGCTTCAACCAGATAGAAATAGAAAAGGAAGATAGATAAAAAACCAGCTTTATGGGTTCAGATAATAATAGTTATAATAATAATGTAATAATAATAATGTGCTATGGTCTAGTAGGAGCACCTGCTATTTGGAATCGAAGATTTTCCATCTTATTTTCTGAGGTTTTAGGAAAATTTCGTCACATATATATATATGGATGACCTTATTTTATATAGCTCCATGTTTGAACAACATATCGAACAACTTCAAGAAATATTAGATATTTACCAAAAATCTGGATTAAAACTTTCCTTAAAGAAATGCAAATTCGCCCAACATTCAGTAAAATATTTAGGTCACATAATATCAGAACGAGGAATACAAATAGACCCCATTAAAATTCAGGGAATAGTAGATTATGAAACTCCAAAAAATGTAAAAGCAGTAAAAAGAATATTAGGGATGGCATCATACTTTAGAAGATTTATAAAAAACTTTTCAGAAATATGTGCTCCTTTAACAAACTTAACCAAAAAATATTCTAAATTTATCTGGACAGAATTAGAAAATAATGCTTTCATAAAATTAAAAGAACTTCTTACGACATCCCCCATATTAATACATCCAGACTTTAATAAACATTTTAAAATCCATACTGATGCCTCCGGAAATGCTATAGGAGCAGTATTAACTCAAGAAATAGAAGGAATAGATAGACCAATAGCATATTATTCAAGAAAACTGTCCCCTCAAGAACAAAACTATAGTACAACAGAGCGAGAGGCCTTAGCCTTAGTAAATTCAATCAAACACTTTGATTACTATTTATATGGACATAAATTCACAGCAGTAGTCGACCATCAAGCTCTAAGATACTTATTTAAATTCAAACCAGTAACTCCTAGAATTGCCAGATGGGCACTTCTACTTTCTGAATTTAACTTCGACGTACAATTTAAAGCAGGAAAAGAACATGTAATACCTGATGCCATTAGCAGAAGTGTTCAAAATGTTAATAATATAAACATTCAAGAAGACCCTTTTCAAAAATTAACATCTGAAAATGTCAGAAAAGAACAGCTAAATGATCTAAAATGGAGGAGAATAATTAATTATTTTGAGAAAAACAATATTGAAGGAATTCCAAGGGATGTAGATTTAACTAAATTTTCCATAATAAATAACTGTCTACATTATATACGTAGAGAAGAAAATAATAGACCTTATATAGAAACACTTATAATTCCCGATTCTTTAATAAATGATGCTTTGCAAGTGGCTCATGATTCAGAATTAAATTTTCATTCTGGATTTATTAAAACGCTTAAAAGAGCCGAAAGCTTATTCTTCTGGCCAAATATGACCCAAGATGTTAAAAATTATACTAAAAAATGTTTAACTTGTCAAAAATTGTCCCCTTATAAAAATATTAAAGCACCCCTTCAAAATTATGAATCTATGACATCCCCAGGAAAATGGTTAGGTATTGATATCATGGGTCCTCTACCAATTTCTAATAATGGAAATAAATATGTCTTTTCTATAATTGATCACTTCTCTAGATTTATTCAAACTTACCCCATACCCAATATAACTAAAGAAACCATAGTAAATTGCCTTATAGACTATATTAATAAATTTTCTGCCCCACTTCATATTACCACAGATAATGGAACTCAATTTCACTCTAAATTATTTAATGAAATATGTGAATTTTATAAATGTAAAGTACATCATACCACAACCTTTCATGCCCAATCAAATCCTTATATAGAAAGAAGCAATAGAAGCATCAAGTTTGCACTAGCTTTAGCCTTAAATAACTGTTGTTTTAATAATTGGGAAGATTACTTATCTTTTGTTACCCTTGCCCTTAATACCTCCTATCACTCTAGTATTAATGAAATTCCTTTCTTTCTTTTCTTTGGTAGAGATGCGACCTTACCATTATCTGATATAATAAATACAGCTAAAACTTATGATTATAAGGGAAGAAGTTATAAGCAAGACTTTAAAAATGAATGAAGCTTACAAAAAAGGTTTATCAAAACATATAAAACAACAAAATAGTCAAAAGAGATATTATAAAACCAAAAAACTTTAAAGAATTTGGAAATAGGGATGAAGCTGTTGAAAATAGAGTTGTTGAAGGGAGTAAACTAAAACTTAGATGGTTAGGACCATACAGGATAGTAGAAAAGTTCTCACCAGTAAACTATTATTCGATTCAACAAAAAAAATGAGAAGGTACATGTAAACCGTATTAAAGAATGCAATTTCCCTATTTAAATTACTATCCCGTCATTTATATAGAAGACTTACAGAGATAATAGTGAAATCAACTGAGTCCATATGTACCTGATGATTAACAATTTCACAACCAGATATTACAATAATGTTGTAATATAGTGTAGAAGGAGTAATGAAAATAATGCTGACAGAGACGATAATAATGTTAATAAAAGATAGTGATGATAATGGTGGTGATAAAAATAATATTGATCAAAGAAGAAGAATAGAGGTAAACTGAGAATTAAAGAAGCAAGCGCTGCCAAGACATAGAGGTCCATGGAGACCAATTGAACATAAAGTTTCAAATATAGTAGTGATAATGTCATTGTTTATTTGTAGAATGTTTTAGATAGTTGCAACTATTGTAGATAAAGAAAAGTCTAACCCACTGATCTTTATAGGTTTGTCCTGCGGTTGACATGGATTTTGTCAAATTATCCTTACCGGTTAAATCCAAGATGGTTAGATTCTCTAGGGAACGCCATTGTAAGGCCGCTGAAAAGAACTAGAATGATGAGCTAGGCCTAAACTCATGCATTCTACTTCGGGACAGTAGAAATGATTGAAATTAATATTGTTTATTTTTTCTTTTTTGCAGGAATTTCATTGAATTAAAATTAACACAAAAAATTAAATTACATAAAATGGAAAAGAATACTTTCCCTATAGACTTGTTCAGTAAGCTATTTCTTAAATACTTGCCACCAGGTAATCCATGGAACGTGAATGTAGAAGTGATGAAGAATAATAAAACCTACAAACTAGTGAACAAAAACGTCAAAGAATCTTTTATAACAAGAGAATTGTCTTATATAACTTTTATAAATCTACAAAACGAGAATAGTACAAGCATAAATATTGTTGAAATATTTCAACAGCTTCAAAAAACCTTCAAGAAAAACAACAACCTTACAAACATAAAGATAGAATTGGATGATCACAAACTCTTACAAATCCAAAAATATGCAAAATTGACACCTAGAAACCATTTCATAGCTGACAAACAAAAAATTTTTTACAAATTAGTCAAGGACCAAAACTGAAGAGAAAGCCAGAAATGCAATTCAGAAAGAAAGGGAACTCTTCATCATTACATTTAAAAGTGTTAAAGAGAACATTAAACTCTTCCTCAAGTTCAATTGAGAAAGAGAATCAAAAGTTACCCTCTCAGAACAAAAGAAAAATTCCAGTTGAAAAAGGTGCGGAACCATTATTAACAAAGGACGAAAACCTGTATCCTTTAATTAACGATGAGATAGCTAGACCAATCTCTCCGATAGATAAAGACGAAGAGGAATATGAATTCGAAATGATCTCTACGCCTTCCTCCTCATTGTCGTCCCTTTCTAGCCATCTCTCTTCCTTTTCGTTTTCGTCACCTTATGTACCAAGTAAGATGTTCCCTTCAACATCTGGAGGCACTCCTCCTTACTCACCGACCAAAATACCTACAAACGAGAATGATCCTCTGACATTTTAGATTTACGAATTTATGAATAATTATTTTATTAAAAGGAAAAATTAAAATAAATTTTGTGCATGTACTCTATTTTCTTTTCCTAAAGAAGTTAAAGCCTTAAAGAGGGGGTAGTGTAAAAATTTTGATTTTGCTTTAACTTCATTTAGAAAAGAAATTTACTTAAGTTATCCATAAAATATATCTCAGAATATTTCATTATGGATTTTAGTCAAATAATTTATTAGAGAAACACTTTTTAACAATGAATTTTGGTCCACAAAATTCATCAATGCAAATAATGAACTTAATGTTTATAAGGCCATGTTTCCTAAATTAGAAAATAGTTGCAATATTAACAATGACTTTGTTTATAATATTTCATCAAATAAATGTATATACAAGCGATTAGCGGAAAGAGTACTTTTAAGTAATTTTTGAGCTCCGCAGAAATACGATCTTTCCCAAACGACACGTAGCCAATTTTCATTAAGTTTATTTTAAGAATATTGAAGGCAAAGCAGTTTTATTATTATTATTATTATATTATTATTATTATTATTATTATTATTATTATTAATATTATTATTATTATTATTATTATTATTATTATTATTATTATTATTATTATTATTATTATTATTATTATTATTATTATTATTATTATTATTATTAAGAGTTTCTTTTACAGATTTTTATGACTCTTATTTTAAACTAAAGTTATGAAGCGTTTTTCTTTTGTTTTAGATGAAAATCTTTGAATCGTTTCAGTTATTTTTCTTATAATATATCAAGTTTAAAGGAAATTTAGAGTCATTTACTCATTTTGATTTATAAAATTAGTTAAAGATTTTATTTTCTTTTATTTTAATGAAGTTAATATTTATAATAGAAATAAGGTTCAGTTATTAAACACGTTTTATATTTATAAGATTTTGTAAATATTTTAGACTTTAAAATTAAATTAGTTACCCTTCATTTCTAAAGAAGTACGAATAATTTTGACTTATTCCACTAAAATTTATTTCATTCGATTATACAAATAATATCTAAGATTTAGTTCTTTATATTCATTATACTAATTGTTCAAACTTCTTCAAGGAATATATGAGGCACTAGATTTTAGGATTTCAGAAAGTAGCTGGAGTGGATCTCTAGCTCTTCTCACTGGCAACTGTAGTCTAACTACCTTAGAGAAGCAATAGTTTCTCAGCCAAAACTTACTTTAGTTAACTGGGTGGATACCAAGTTAGCGCCAGCTCTCGGTGGGACCGGAGCTTTTACTGAGCGGTGGTACCGTTCCCAAACCTTCGGGTTTCCCTAGAACCTTTCGGTGGAGACCGGGGTTCGTCGGTGGAGACCGCAGGTGGGCCCCTTTAAGACGGTGGTACCGTCGACCGAGCCTTTAGCTCATCCCAGTCGGATTCGGTGGAGACCGGTTCGGCGGCAGTTCCTTTGGTGGAGACCTAGGTTCTGTCGGTGGTACTGTTCCCAAACTCACTTCGAGTTTCCCAAGAGCCTTTCAGCAGATCAAACGAACCCATCTATGCCCAGGTGGAGAATCGTATGGGTCCCTTTAAGATCAGAAACATTGATCAGCTTCTTCAGGCTCATCCCAGTCGATTCGGTGGAATGGTTCGGCGGCAGTTCCTTTGCGGAGACCTAGGGTTCTGCTTATTGACGGTGGTACCGTTCTGAAACCACTTGAGTTTCCTAAGAGCCTTCTTGGTGGAGACCAGTCTGAACCTGTCTGAACCAGAGAATGTAAAGAGTGTCATCGATTCAGTTTTTAGTTTCATCCCCAGAATGGATCGTGGAGACCGGTTCGGCGGCAGTTCCTGTGGTAGACCTAGGTTCTGTTTATTGGACGGTGGTACCGTTCCCAAACTCACTTCGAGTTTCCCTAGATCCTTTCGGTGGAGACGGGGTTCGAACCCATCTGTTCGGTGGAGACCGCAGGTGGGCCCCTTTCAAGACAGTGGTACTGTCAACTGACTAAACTTTCCCTTGCATTAGATGATAACATGTGTATTAGGACCTAACACGCTTACTCCGAAACTACCACGCCTACTTCAAGTAACTACGCTACCATAGATTCTCAAGTACTGCCTTTAATAATTACGCTAGTGTCAAAGAAATATATAAATAAAAAACGTTGTTACAGTGAAAGTTTATTTTATCTCATCACTTGAGGTTGTATTTGAGTTAATTTTCAAACTTTATATAGAAGAAAGATGTAGTATATATATAGGAAAGAAAGAAAGATATATATATATATATATATATATATATATATATATATATATATATATATATATATATATATACTCTACTACTACAAAATTTTTCTGTTTTGGATATCTGTCTCCTAACTCGACAGTCTATCCGTGAGGGGCCCCTCGTAGTGTGCTGAATGCACGAGGTATCTCTCTTCACGGAAGAGAGACATTCTATATTCTTCCCTTCAGCTAACCAAACAAGCCTGGTAACTCTATTTTCCGTACTATAGACGCAGAATCCTTCTTCAAACTCCCAAAATTCATGCACTTTATATCTCACCTGGGATCACGCAAAATCTATTCTCAGTGACTCTAGAAACTCTTTACTCTGTGGTAATGATTTTCTGTATCCTTTTCTTCTCGTCCTTTCTAAATTTAAAAATGTTAATTATAACATTGCTTCTTTCTTCCTTTTTCCCTCCTCTAGTATTTTCCGACGGCACAACTGCTGCTTTGTCTTCCTCTAAAGCTGAACTCTTCGCTAAAACTTTTTCTTCTAATTCCATCTTAGACGATGTCGGTGTTATTTCTCCTTCTCCCCCCCTCAAACTCATTTATGTCTAATATTGTAATTGTAATAGGGCCCCAACGTCACATCGCAGAGACAGAGGGTCAAGGGAGTTTGAAAGAAGGGTACAGTTTATTAGTCTCAGTTTATTTCTCTCAACTCATCCAATAGAAGGGTGAAGCCGAAGCCCCCCAAATGAGAACAGTACTCCAAACAAGGGTTAGCCAGTGGCCTCAGAGGAATAGGCATAGTAATCGTTCACAGGAAAAAAATTCTCGCAACCTGAACAGAATTCCCAGCTTCTTTGTGGACGCCTTAGCAACCATTGTAATATAGTTCCAAGACAATTTGCTGTTTATGTTCAGACCAAAATTTTTTATATTGTTTACAGGGGAGACGTTAGGACCATCAAAGGAAATAGTAAAGTTGGGTAATGTTTTTGAGAGGGAAAAGTAAAGAAGTTGAGGTGTTTCAAAGAGTTGAATTTTACAAGATTGCGGTCACCCCACTGTTAAATCCCATTCAGAAAGGCAAGAATAGAAGCAGAAAGCTGAAGACGAGAGACAACCTTGATGCAAGAGGAAGCATAGATTAAAAAAGAGGTACAAAGAGTTATCGGCATAAGAGTGAACAGAGTTAGAAGACAGCTGATGATATATTTGATGAAAATGTAGGAAAAACGTTGAGATAGTACAGAACCTATGAAACAATAATCATACCTTAATGTAAAGGAGGAAGAAATCCATCAACGTTTTTCGAAATGGGATTGATCGGAAAGAAAACTGATATGAGTACAAAAGAGAAAGTGAAGAAACCAAGGAAGGGAGCTAGAGATCGAGACACGTGCCATAGTCCGTGTTTGGATATGTCAAGCGCCACCGCCACGAAAGACTCCCACAGGACCCTATGGTAGAAGACCATAAGTCACAGAGGTCGTAGTTGACTCATGCATCGAAAGCTATACAGTATTGATCTGAAAGTAGGGAATGAGCCTCAGATGATCCAGGAAATGAAAGTTAAGAAGAGCTTCAAAGATTTTAGACATAATGCAAGTGAGTGCTATAGAGTGATAGTTTGAAGGATTAGCATGTTATCTTTTCGATTTGGCTGATATGAGCTCTTCCAGCACCAGAGTGAAAGAATAGTGTTAGACGATACAGAGAAAGATGGTAATGACGATAAAGTTAGTCAAAGCACACCCCGTGATGGTATAGCCATTAGGGCCACTAGCTTTCTGGCATATAGATCTCATGATCTCATGCACCTGATCATGTGAGATCACAGGTAAAGACATGGGTAACTATTAGAGGAGAGTGAGTAAAAGGAGACATGCCAGAATCGTCCAGGATGGAATTAGATTGAATAAGAAGGCTGAAGAGATTACCCTTTTAGAAGGAGAGTTAGCTACAGAACCGTCAAAACCAAATAAGAGGAGAAGCAAATTTAAAGAAGTTATTAAGAGATGTTTTTGGCAAGGGTCCAGAAATTCTTATCAATAGAAGAACCAAGGTCAGTGCATTTCCTTTTCCCTGTAACGATTCCAGGGAGAATGAAAATAGTAAGAATGATAGGGAGAATTAGATTTTTCCATGCTCCGATATGTGTTGTCCCCTTCCTGAATGGCGATGAGGACGCTTCCTGACCATGGATTGAAAAGATTAGTGAAGATGGAATGAATCTGCTCATCCCATCGGTGATTACGCCCACTACCTTTTTGTGGTGACCGAAGCGGCCTTCGAATCAAAGCAAGATTCACTCCAAAAATATTTTGCAAAAATAAAAACGATCCAATGTCCCCAACTAGCCCTATTAAAGTACCAGAAAGTATGTTTAGGGCATGGTGGAGCTGCTGGAGAAAAGGTATTAAAACAAAGAGCTACAAGATTGTGGTCAGAGTTACCAATAGGATAGATAATAGTGTATTTATAACGAGAAGGAGTAGATATAAAACATAAGTCAAGCGTGTTCAAGAATTGGTTAGGTCGATCAAGGATATGTGCAGGTTCCATAATTATCTATTCCAGGTCGTTGAGAATACTGAATGTTTTGACCTCCTCACCGCCTGCATCAGTGTGAGAGGAGCCCAACCACTCAGTGGGTATACTTTGAAATCCCCTTAATAGAGGACGTCGGCATTTGGATGGGGAAGTAATAGTCTCATGAGAAGTAGTTAGATAGTCAAAAATTACGTGAAAATCTGTTCCATCAGGGAGCAATAGCAGAAACAACAGATAATGATATTAGCAGGGAGAAAGATGTTAATCCATAAAACATCGAAGTTAAGAGATTTAATGTCCTCGAGACGTGTTACAGGAGTATTAATGTTTATATGGGCGCAGACTCCACCATTCAGTCGGAAATTGCAAAACAAGAATCAACTATAACTATAACACCTTCTTTCGAAAACACACAACTCAAACCTTAGTCTATCCTTCTATTTTTGTGCTTCTTTTCTCGTGACTTAATAGGCAGGATCACATTATTTCTTTTTCTAGACAAGCTTCTAACAGGTGGTGTGTCCAAAAGCGCCTTCAGAATTTCTTCACTCCATCCCATATGCTTTATAGAGATATCGTTTGCCATTGTATAAAGTATGCTTAACAAATCTAGGGTGGTTCAACTCACACATCTCTCCTTAAAAAGGTAGAATCAGTCTAGGGCTTTTAGTCTTGTCACTTCTCCTCTTCTTGCTAACTCTCTCTATTCTCTTTTTGCCAATCGAATTGTTGCCTCACTTTCTTTATATTATCGCTATTACAACGGACATTGTTCTTCGACCTCTCTCTCTCTTCTCTCTCCTCTTCTCTCTCTCTCTCTTTCTCTTCTCTATCTATATCTCTCTCCCTCTCTTCTCTCTCATTTCGCCAATAAGAGGAAGTACATGGAACAAATGTTTTCTGAACTTTCTCTCTTTTCTATTGTATTTCTTTCTCTCTTTTCTCTCTCTCTTCTCTCTCTCTCTCTCTCTCTCGCCTCTCTCTCTCTCTCTCTCTCTCTCTCTCTCTCTCTTCTTTACAAAGGACACTGCTCTTCTGAACTCTCTCTCTCTCTCTCTCTTCTCTCTCTCTCTCTCTCTCTCTCTCGTTTCTTTATATAAAGAGATGACTGTTTTCATCCCTCTCTCTCTCTCTCTCTCTCTCTCTCTCTCTCTCTCTTTACAAAGGACACTGCTCTTCTGAACTCTCTCTCTCTCTCTCTCTCTCTCTCTCTCTCTCTCTCTCTCTCTTCTCTACAACTTACACTGCTCTTCTGAACTCTCCGATCGCGTGAAACACCTCCTCCATTGAGAAGGCTGTGCTACACGCTTCCAGATATTAATAATATCATCTTTTCTGACCAACTCTTTGACCTCACTATGATTTAACCCAATTATAAACAATATTAGTGTATCGACAGGTGTGTTCTGCACATAATTTTTCATCTATTTTCCCATCTATCTTAGACTTGCACACTTTCAAACGCAATATATCTGGGGTAATACCTTATCCTCGTAAGTGAGGCAAAATTTTCTTTAATCTTTGAATTAGGAGAATTCTCCTATTACACGAGAATATATATAGTATATATATATATAGTTATATATATATATATATATATATACATAAGTTATGCTACTTTGGAAAAAGGTTACATATATATATATATATGTTGCTACATATATATATAAGATATATATGTTATATATAAGGTTAAGGTTGTTATACTTAATAATTAGCAATATAGTGTATACATATGCATATAGTTACATACATATAAAGGTTACTGTGTTACAGTTATATATATATATATATATATACTATCTATATATATATATATATATATATACTCTTCATCTCTTTCAACTCCCAGGAAGGGCCATCGCCCGGGCAGTTAGACCAGCATCTTCTTCTTTCTCTCTTCTAAACTCTTTATCCTAGTTATCTAAAAGACTGCTTCTTGTCGCAATGGTTTCCATTATTATTCCTTGAGATATATACTCCCAGGTTGGGTTTTCACCTTTTCAGTGGGACTAGTATCTTCTTCCATCTGACTTCTAAACTAATTCCCCTAAAATTATCCATAAGATATGTATCAAGGTGAATAAGTTCCTATGCAGGTCTCGGAGTTGTTGTAATTAAAAAAATTAAAGAGCCAGGTTGCCAGTCATTAAAAGGCCAGGTTGCTAGCCGTTAAAGGGCCAGGTTGCTAGTCCTGTCGCTCTCGAAAGTTGATCGTTTTTCATATGATCCAATTAGGTTGAGATATTAAAATTCACTGACAAGATATTATTAACAGCTAAATAATTAATAGTACCAATGTTTCTAAAATTTAATTCTAAATTCCAATGTTTTTACTTTAAACTTTCAAAAAGAACAATATCGAAAATTTAGTTGCTCCACTGGTTTTTCAATTTAAATATAAATTTTACTTTATTTAAACTGTGATTTTATATAAAGTGCAATTTTTTATTCGCTGCATTAGAAGTCGGAGCGTTTTGTCGAATAGGAGAGCTTGCCTCAGCTTTTGAAACAGAGATTTAAAATATTACTTTTTATGTAGTCAACTTTATTGAAATGTTTGTTTAGGAGAATTCGCAGTGAATCAAGCCTAAATCCAAGGACAATTTTCCTTTCCGAGCTAATTAAACATTAACCAGAAATTTTGCTCGTTGAAATTATTCGAAAACCCACATTGATAATTATTATGGGTAACTCTTGCAGAGGATTCTATGCTTTTTATAAACCTAATAATAATAATAATAATAATAATAATAATAATAATAATAATAATAATAATAATAATAATAATAATAATAATAATAATAATAATAATAATAATAATAATAATAATAATAATAATAATAATAATAATAATAATAATAATAATGACACTAATAATAATGACACTAATAATAATGACAGTAATAATAATGACACTAATAATAATGACAGTAATAATAATAATTATAATAGTAATAACAGTAATAATAATAATAATAACAATAATAATAATGAAAAGAAAGAAAAACGCAGAAAATGGTGGCAACATTGGCATCTGAAGAGAAAAAATATTAAGATGTCACCATCATGTCAAAGTTGTGACGCAGAAGGACAAATTGAAAGTAGATTGAACGGCGCTTACTACACCTACTACTGTCCAACGCCTTTTGATTTATGTTGAATCATAACATTTTGATCAGTTTGAAAGACCAGAAAGAGGAGCTTTAAATAATACTTTTTTGTGGTAATTAAGAACCAGCTGGTGAAAAATAACATAGTATCATCCTAAAAGAAATTTACCGCTGCTTGACTAGTTATTCATTTTCCCAAATAATAATAATAATAATAATAATAATAATAATAATAATAAAATAATAATCAATAATAATAATAATAATAATAATAATAATAATAATAATAATAATAATAATAATAATAATAATAATAATAATAATAATAATAATAATAATAATAAAAATAATAATAATAATAATAATTAAAAGAAAACTTCAGTTTTTAATAAAAATGAGCAGTTTATGAGTGCCATATAGAGACGATTGAGTGCTCAGTTGAGTAGTTGACACTTTACATTTCCTACAGAGTTTAAATTGCTCAGAATGGGATCAGATGTTTTAATTAAATATTTACATTTA